>JAPDSC010154715.1:0-17579 GCA_026290005.1 Latrodectus geometricus
AAATATTTCACAAAATACATATTTTGCAAAAATTAATTTCAAGATATTTTTCACAGCTTATCATTACACTAAGAGTAACTAAGCTTCGATTAAAAAATTTACAACGAGATTTGAGGTTCAGTCTTCGTTTCAGACAGGCAATGATGTAGTAGACCACCGAGCTGATATATTGCTTTTTAAATTTTACCTCACTGAGAGTGATGACATCACTCACTAAAGGCTTATTCTTAATAAAAACAAAAATCGTTGCTTGGCAACTTCTGATTGTTTGAAAAGACACTTTAAACAACTGAGTTGCTCATATTTATTTTAAATAAGAAAGTCGTAAAAAAGGAACTTCCATTACCTGATAACAACTAATCTCTCTTTGGAGTGACAGATTACATATTCGATCCTAGCACCTTTGAATAATAAAATGAGACGTTGCCTTTCTTTACGCACTTGTGTTGGGGGGAATGTTAAACCAATTTTCCTGGTTTTCCTTTCTGGGACATGCAAATGGGATTGTGCAGAAAAACTATTCTTCAAAGCAATCCCCAGGGAATATAAATGAAAAAAGGTACAAGCTTGTTATTTTAAGTTATCCATTACGTTGCATCAAATCTTGTCACAAAGTTTCGGGAGCATGCTTATTGTCTATGAGAATAGTTACGTTTTTAGTTACTTTATGTTGTAGATACTGTGGAGCTCATTTACTCTGAACTAAACAATCTTAACTAAACCAATACTTCATAAAAGTAATATTTCTCACCTTGTAAAATTGTTAAAAATTGCGAAAAATTGGAAGGTAGTCATATCAAATGAAATATTTAAAAATCACCAGTTCATAGAGGGTCTATGTTGATGATCCTATTTATAGCATTATTATTTTATGAAGACAACTAAATTCGGTTTTCATGAATATTCATATATAATGATAATATAACTGTTTTATCATGTTAAACGATAATATAACGTGTTAAATGATAATATAACTCATAATATAACTGTTTCCTTTACATCATGGTAAATTACAAAAATCCGCACGCTTGTATATGAATTTTATATAATTAAAAATCTAAAGCATGTTAATATTTTCCTACTAATATTTATTTGCAATTTAGTAATATTTATAGAACTTATATTTTGTTGAATATTCTGTTGATACGGAACAGTATTGATATAAAAAGTTATTTAACAAAGTACTGAAACTGAAATCATTAGACATATTAAAAGTATTCATATCATTTCTTTTAGTATTACTGATACTTTTGATAAAATCAAACATTCGAGTTTAATATCAGTATGATTTTTTTTAAAATCAATAATACATTAGTTTCAAGTAAAATTTCTTGCATACAAATATGAAACATTGGTAAATTTTTAATAAAATTTCATTAGCCTTCAATCATACTGAAAAATAATTAAGCAACTTAAAAAGCAAGGTATATATTTACTTCATATTATTTACTTGTTTGTTAGGAATTTTTAGACTTTATATACTTTATATTCATACTTTATATTTTTTTATTTATTTGTCATGAATTCACGGCTTCTATGTTTCCTTGTTTAGAAATATGGAGTCTTCTTTATAGTTTTTCATTTTTAATATATTATTTAAATTTAGTTTCTTAATTACTTATTCATTTTTGAAATTCAGACTTTTGAAAAGAATTTTGTTATTTTATAAGTTTAAAAGAATTAAAATAAATAAAGAGTATAATCTTTAAAAATTAAAGAATGATACATTTACTTTCAATTTACATTTATTTTTTTTAATTACCCTTGTAACATTAGAATAATTGAGAAATTCAAAAATATTAAAGTGCAATTTTAACTATCAAAAAATTAAATTTTGAAAGCAATATTAAGACCAATAATAAAGACAAATAAGTTTTTTATAACATAATTTATTTTTCTTTTTCTATTAGAGCTCGATTGTTATTAATAATATCCTATAAAATAAGCATTATTAATTAGAAATAAGCATTATTAATAAACCATATTTGTCGAAATATTTAATTTTACACTAGGATTATTTATCGATTATTTAAATACTTATGTACTTATTTGAGCAAATTCTATGATGATTATCTGTAAAACAGAGGTCAATATCTTAAATCTATATGTCAATGAGAAAGAGTAAGAAATATATATATATATATATATATACCTGAAGTTTGGAATAGCTATCCTAATATATATATATTATAATTTCCAATGGCGGGCTCCCTTGAGCAAGTAAGTACATTAGCCCATTTGCCGCAACAAGGCCGCAAACTGTTACTCATTTTATCGTTACCCGGTGGGCACCTGTGAACCAAGTCACGAAGGTACGAGTAGCATCGCCCACGCCACACCACCACAAGCCCGTTTCTTGGGCGGGCCACATTCATCCATCATCTGAGGTAAGGACAAGAAACTCAGACAGAGAGAAAGAGAAGGTACATCCATGCCCGAGCCGGGATTTGAACCCAGGTCCTCCCCATCCGTAGTCAGATACGCTAACCACTAGACAGGTTAGGTGGCTATATATATGTGTATATATATATGTATATATATATATATCCGGCCATATATATATATTGAGACATTTAAATAAAGTATTTAGATATTCTGTTTTAAATTATTCTTATATCACTTTCTTTCAATTATTTATCAAGAATTTTTAAGTATATCATTAAAAATTATTTGATTTTACGCAAAATAGTATGTTTGTTAAATTTTCCCTGAATTTCGGAATAGCTATCCTAATATTTGAAAGATTGATTTTTCAAAGTATTATAAATAATTTATTACTTTCAAAGCAAGAGTACACATTTAACTCAGAGCGGAAACGAAATCCAGCAAATGAAAATAATTTATTAACATCTCTTTAAATAAATAACAGCAATAACTTCCTCGGGGTACAGCGAAGAGAGGAAGATAACAAATGTTCAAAATGTGTTCACATACTTAGAAAGTTTAAGTTACATTTCATTACATTTTTCTCGCATTGGGGTTGTTTCGCTGATTACATTTGTTTTTCGGGGGTGCGGAACGTGTTAGTACCGTTGCTTTTCTTCATAAAGGGTGTCTTCGAAATGATGAATGAACACTTAACTGTAATTGTAGCGTGGATCATCCATCTCGAGAAAACAATCTCTTATAAGGCAGTTACTGTATCTCCGGGGTGAATGCTGTCAGCGGGAATCTGTAAATCTTTTTAATGGTGTATTTCTGCAGCAGAGCGATACAGTGGGATGTTGACAAAAAGAGCTGCAGTTTATTTAAATACAGAGGATGTACAACATGCACGCTATTAAATATGCTAGGTGTAATGGATTTTCCTAGCTTCACAAATGAGTTATGTTAAAAACATTTATAAACCGAGATAAGAAACAATTTTCTGGGGTTCAAACCTAATAACATATTCAAGTATGTTTATTCCATTTAAATTCGTTCATTAGAATCTAAAAAAATCACACACAATGACTATATATTAAATTTAATTTAATGAGTGATATTACTATTTAATAGTAATGACTCTTAATATTGAATACTTTAATAAGTATGTAAATATTGAAATTTTAGATATTAAAATATATTTTATACTTAAATAAGTAAGTATCATACAAGTTTCTTTTTTAAATGAAATAATGTAATACTCTGAAAAAATAATGCTTTAATGAATATTTGTTTTCCGCTTTATGCTTCATTAAATATTGTGTGTAAGTATTAAGCACTCACACGATATATTTACTATATAAGTAGTATTCAATGAAGAATTACTTTAATAAACACATACGCAGGATATATTTAAAAGGAAGCAGCTTTAATTTTTTTACTTAATTTATTGTTCGATTGTAGTCATATTGTTAGTTAACAGGAATTGCAGATATAATCATCACGGAAAATAAACGCACACGATACAAATTTAATATCGATAACTACAGAAACATATATCAAAATGACAAATGCATGGCTAGCGCTCTAGCCTTCAATTCAATAGTTCATGGGTTCGTTTCCAACGTCAGAATAACAGAGCTCAAACGGAATATGTTGCAGTATAACACATAGCTCAAATTAATCAAAAAAATATCATAAAAAATAAAAAATCGTAAAAAAACTATTTGTCAGAAACAAAAGTTAGCAAAATATACATTTCAAAATTTAAGTTCGTAATTGGCTGTTAAAATTATCATTGTGTCTATGATGTCAGGGTCGAGCAAAATACTAGTTACTAACAACGAGAGTGTTCGTAAATTAGAGTTTCGTAAAAACGAGCATCTGCTGGAGTTATATAGTTATTAACGAAAGTTAGTAAAATAATCATATGAGAAATGTTGTCTACTGTGTGCTAGTAAAATAATTATAGAAATGTTGTCTACTATCATAAGAAATGTGAAATATCGCTACTTTTTTTTAAAAAATCATTTGAGATAGTGAATCCTAAATGTATACATGCATTTTAGCAAGTGATTTTCTATAAAAAAAAAAGTCCTTTATAATATTTGAAATATTTATTACATTATTTATTATATTTACATATATATTAGAAAATATTACTGAAATTTTTACCAATTATTTTTACATAATATACATATTTGTCAATTATATTTGCATGAAACAATTATATTATTTACCAATTTTTCAATGCTTTCATTGAATATCAAATAAAATTCATAGAAAGCTTTTTATCAAATGTTATTTGTTGATAAATCCTGGTAAAAGAATAATTATCATATTCTTACATCTGAAAAAATGTAACTTAGGTCATTTATCATGCATTCAATGTAACCAAACTATAAAGAATTTCATATACAGCGTATTTTTCTAGTCAAAATGTATCATAATGTAAATGCTTCTTCCTGTAAAAATCTATACATTATAAATACATAAGTGTATATAAAGACTTTCGTTTTTCAAACTTATTCTTTTCCTACCAGAAATGCTTATATATATATGTATGTATGTATATATCACTCTTAAAACTATACAATACATTACGCTTTTTATGTTAAAATGAGAAATTAATTTCTTTCGCTTTTCTATTTTATTTTTATTCTTTCATTATTTTGAAGATTGTTGTGAAAAAAAATAAATATTCAAAAATGTCCACCAAAGCAACAGATTTTAAGACAAATTCAGATTTCAAAATTTTTATTTATTCCGTCTTTCACACTGTTGGAATCTTTCCAGCTATAAAATTTTGATGATTTATTTCTTTTAAATTGCAAAATGTTAAGATAATCTTGAAAAATAGATATTTCTTATCGAAGAATACTATGCAAATGATGCTGCTTAAATAATGTTCAATAATTTTCAATTATTAAAACGAATATATTTTAAAAATTAAAAAAAAAATTTAATTTATTTTAGCACGTGAAAGAATTTTTAAGTATGAAATTAACTTTAGAAATTAAAATATCATATTTTTTAAATTTAAAATACATAGTTTCTTTTAATTGTAATTGAATTTAAAGAATTAATGTTTTAAATTTGAATTACAATTAAGAAAAATTTTAATATTTTCAATGTTTTGACTCTTTTAATTAAAATTGTTCTTTTATGAGTTGTAAAACAAAAATTGTTAAGTTTGCTATGTCCATACATTATTGTTAAATTAGATGATTATTATTTTACAGATATCGATTTTAGAAATTATATAAAACATAATTTTTAAGACTCTTGTATAGAGAGGGGAAATTCATTTTATTTATTTTTATTCTATTTTAAGATGCCACCTACCCTATCTAGTGGTTGGCGTACCTGGCTACGATTGGGTAGGACCTGGATTCGAATCCCAATTCGAGTATGGACGTTTTCTTTCCTTGTGTTTCTTTGCCCTTTCTTCTAATATGATGTTTGAATGTGTGGCCCTCTCCAAAAATGGGTTTGTGGTGGTGTGACGTGGGTAGTGTTACTCGCCTCCGTGGCTTGGTTCACAGGTGCCCACCAGGTAACACTAAAATGAGTAGCTGTTTCTGGCCTTCTTATAAATATGATTCAATAAACTTTATATACATTTATATCATTCTAGACACTGTATACATGTCATTAAAAAGTATATAAATCGTATTTTTAAGGATTAATGTTTTACCCAGGAAGTAAATAATTTTTTTAATGTCAAAATATTGTTTAAAATAAATTAGAAGCCCCAGTGTATTTTGAATCTCCATTTATGATTAAAGTTAGACATCAATTTATATTTAAAAAAGTACATAATGAAAATATTATCAATTTTATTAATTATTATGAATTATTTAACATTTGTTTTGAATCATGAACTTTGAATTTAGAATAATAGTGTAAAAAAAACAAAGAAAAATTAAGGCTAATATATTTATTTCAACCCTTAATTAATTATTTAAATTTATAATATGCAATGTTATATTCATAGCCAATTTATTTTTGCATTGGTGTTGGCGTTTCTTTTTTATTTTTTTCTGAACAGTTCTTACAAATAACAGTAGAAGTAGATTCAAGCTTTGGCCTTCGTTTACTTCGTAATACTGTTTCCAAATGATAATGTATTAGACACAAAAGAAATTGATTTAGACACTATTTTTTAACAAAAAGAGCTCTAAAAATGAAGAACAATGTGTTCCTAAAGCACTTTACACTTGATTTATTAGAAACGCAGCGGATTATATATCGTTTTTTCCTCTAATCATTCGAAAGAGCGACTGTAAGTGTTCTCTAAATCATTATAGTTAGGGATCGATGGAAGTTTTAGAGGCGTTTTAAGAAAATTGAAGACACTGCGAGATGCACTCCTATTTAAAAGCTCTTAAAAAGGGACTCACTAACGAGGATTTCGAAGTTGTGGATCTACAAATGACGCTACAGGACTCATTATCCGGCTTCAAAGATTAGCACACTGTAAATTGTGATTTCTTTTCTTTTAAGAAAAATTGTCTGCGAATTAAAAGTCGTCTGCGAGTATAAAAAAAATATTTCTTTTGATCATTAAAATTATATATATTTCTACCCCAAAGAACTGTTATAAGAACCCAGTATAGCAAAATTTTTAATTGTATACTTTTTAAAATATATTGCAATGCAGTATTTTTTAGTTTTTTTTTTTCCAATAAATTTTGGCAAAAATAAATAGTCACTGTAACCATCGTTTAATGATTTTTAAAATACAAGGAGTTACGTATATTTTTATGGAGTTCCTTTTTTTACAGTTTTAGAAAATTTCTAAAGACATTATAATTAGAAAGATAAAATCTATTATGAGAGAAATGTGAAGTTAACAGAATTTCTCTTGATATCCCTAAAAAATAATTCCTTATGTGGTTTTCAGTTGATGACATAACTATCATAAGAATAAGGAAAACGCATAATTCTCTGAAAAATAAATTTGTAATATATGGGGAATACATCCGTCTACCTATCTGTGTGTCTGAGACCCAAAGAAAGTGAGTTCGATTATGGGAATGCCTAAATACCACCATGTTCACTAATGGTAACTGGGGCAAGTTATTTAATCCAAAATCAAAATCAATACCTCTGGGAATAGACACATCAAATTCTATGGATTTCTACTTGATCTCTGCTTCCACAAGTAGAAGATTATTGTGAGGCCATGATGGTCTGGTTGGTTAGGGCATTCGTCTCGTTATCCGAAGGTTGTGAGTTCGAATCCCATCCCAAACAAAGATCCGTCGTATTCGCTTTTGACAGCTGGAGCACGTTAAACATGTCGTCGTCGCAATGTCCTCCGTCTGAAATGATACTTCTGGGGGTGGTAAGCCAAGTATAGGAGAATCTTTGGCTTGCTTTTCTAAATTAGTGTAAATTTTATTATAATTATTATAATTTAATTTGATTTTTAAACTACTGTTATAATTGGAATTGTATATAAGATAAATAACCAATCATAATTTAGTTTAAACTTTGTAATCAAAAGCAAAACATAATCATATTTCAAATTAAATTCTTAACATATCTAAGAACCTAAAACAAAAATATATATGAACTTATAAAATTTAATTCACTTTCGATTCAAATTTGTAAATGAAATCCAATATCACGAGTATAATAAAAATATGAAAATTAATCGGCACATACACTTTCTTTTTAACTCTTAATTCAAACATAATAAACCTTATATTCATCTATATGAATATGTTATAAAAAAATTAAAATACAATGAACCAAACTAAAAACTCAAGAACAATGAAATATGTTTTAAATTATGATAAAAACAGCTTAAATGTATAATGAATGAAATTTGCTTTGTGTTTAGGAAGCATATGTTTAATCTCAATATCAATTAGTTAAAAACATATAAAATAACATTTCTTTGATCAATAATACAAATTCAAAAGTATCATTTTACAATACGCATTAATAATCATCAAGATTAAAAATTAAGTATTTACAGTACAAAATATTTTAATTAGGAAATTTCGTTGAATAAAATATTATTAATTCAAAATGCTGTCAACAGCTCAATATGTATAATGAAACAATCACACCATTATTTATTCTTCTTATAATAATTAACTGAAATATTGAATTAATATTTTTTTACACTTTTGATTTTCTAGTTTTATTAAAAAAAATATGTAGTAATCACCAAAATACAATTTAATATTACTTTCGATTTTCAGTTTCCATAAAATAATATATCTATTATGACAACAAATAATAATAAAATAAACGCAAATATTTACTTAAGAAGATTATCATTATTAAATTCTTTTTAATTATTGATATTAAATTCTTGTTGAAATAATCAAAGATATTTTAATATCGATTACTAAAGAAATGTTAATGTAAAGAAACTACAATCTAACTGCATTTTATTCATATCGAATGAATTTTTCCATATGCTGATTTATATTCATGGTAAGTAAATGCTTAGTATTTTTATTCATTGTAATAAGTGAAAAAATAAAAATATACTTAGAGCTAAATAAAATATAAAAATAAGCTATGAATGTCACATAAAACAACAATAAAAAAATGCATCAAAACTAAATAAAATTGGTTCAGGCATTTATATGCTTCTGTAACTGAGTGAAACAATATCAAATTAATTTCATTTGCAACTGCAATAAATAAATTTAGGCATTTGCAAATTTAATTCGTAAAATGAAATGAAAATTTGAAAGAACAGCTTATGAAATTCAAAGTATGCATTGAAAGTAAATTTGACTTTCTGATATTTTTATTTGACAGTTTACTGAATTATCTAAAAAAAGAAAAAAACCAATATTTAGAAAATTCTAAAATTTCTCTGATACATTTTATAGTTTATAGTTGAAAAGAACAGCAAATGAGAAAAAAAATTTTTATTAGAAAATGCATGTTGTCAGAAGACCAAATAAATTTCAGAAGAGAACCAAGTGTCACGCATGAATATTCTAAGGAAAGAGTGTGGGAAAAGAAAATTTGGTTAAAATTCATATGAATGAGTCCAGATAGGGTGGCCAATTCAATAAATCAATTATAGTTTTCTGAAAATTTGTCACATTGAAACTGCAAATGAAAAATCAGCAATAAATACGAAAATATTCAAACTCTAAAAACAAAATTAGACGTATTTTTCTAATCTACAGTATAAGCATTTTAACTTATCCTTGTACAAGCCAGAGAGTCTAAAATCAGTAATGGTGTTGATGATCCCGATACTGTAACAACCAATGACGTGTCATTTTGGTTTCATTTATATATCATCATATTCCATTCAGATATATTTGATATTTAAGGAGTATCTTACAAAAGTGCGGCCATCGTCGAAAATATAGATAAAATCGCAAAAATGACCGAAGTTGACCAGCATGTTCGCATTCCAGAAGCTAAATTTTAGCCATGAAACAGTTTGAAATCATTTACACAAAGCTAATCAAAAACATGTAATTAAGAAAAGCCTTGAAGTTCACGTAAAAATATTTTTCCCTACCTAATATATTTCGATTAGGATGAATTTGATCTTTCCTTTAATAGTTCATAACTTTGATTTCTACCTAGCACATGAAAATTTGTAGTTGTTCATAATCTTTTTCAAACTGTAGGTTCAGATTAGCCTGTTTTTTGTGCATTATAAGTGATGACAAGAAAAACAAGTCAATTTCGATTGAAAGTGGAACAGTACTGCTGGAAAATATTATAGAGAACTTTCTTGAAAGACCATCTCTCTCTAAGAAGTAAATTTGTACCCGAACGAAAAAACCTTACTTATCAGAAACGAATCCCAAAATTTACTAACGAAACATTAATTCATGCTGATAAAGATAAATGGTATAACGCAGGGGTGGCCAAACTTTTTTTATCCGGGGTCTACTCCACACTTAAAAAATCAAAGGCGGTCTACCAATGGCAGAACTAAATTAACGTACATATTTATTTTCGGTAACAAAAAAAAATGGTAAATTATGTAATTTTTCTAAATAAAACTTAATATTTACAAAATAAATATTTACTGACGAAAATAATCAAAGTATTCATATATCAAAAACTGACCATCCTATTCAATTCGTTTAGTTGAAATTTGGCACTGTATATCCGCGACAAGTTTATCATATTGTGGCTGGTACGAGCTTATTGCAATGCATAAACACGGAATTAAATATTCATCTGTTAAATGCGACCAATGTTAGTTTTTTGTTCATGGTTGAAAAAACAGATTCGCAAAGATACCTCGATCCAAAGTATGAATAAAAATACTTTAGTGTGAAATCATACTTTTCATACTAGTATGATTTGTAAATATTTGGAAACGTTTCCTCAGAAATTGATTTCCAAAATTCAGTATCGCTAAATATGCTCTGGATTTAAGAAATATATCACATCTTAATTTAATAATTTCTTCCTCGACCGTGACTGATGTGATATCTATTAAATGTCCTATTTTTTCAGATACTCCATCAATGTTGACATATTCATTAAATGGAAATATCGTAAAATTGAGTACTTCTTTCTACCTAATTAAGTCAGCGAATCTTCTTTCAAATTCTTAAAAAAAAAAAACAAGTAAGTATTAAACGGAATCTTCGAAACCTCGGTTTGGATTATGCATGCACTCTTCCTCCATGTTTTTGAAGTTTCTCAATTCACGTTTTCTGAACTGAGATACATACTATAGTTTCTATAGTTTTTTTGAATGTTTTAAACGCGCTCATCATGTCTGTTTTAGGATTTAAATCGTAAACCTTTAATCTAAATCTTTGCACAGTTTGTTTTGGGTTTTAAGGCGTAGACTGTAGTAAATTTTTTTTAAATAATTTATTGATTTTATGTCATAAGTCATAAATTAAATTGTTAATATTCGAGGTCATTATCGGGATAGTCACTCGGACTACCTAAAATGTCTTCGCGGTCGACGTCTGGGCCACCCCTGGTGTAACGTATCTAAGCAGAAATTTTCAATGAAAATTCAATAATTGAAAAATAATAAACACAAATATTCGTTATTGAACGAATATTAATGTGAGTGCTGAATTATAAATGTCATTTGAAATGTTTTAAATATTTATATTTTAGAACACACCTTTCATCGCATACATTCAATTGATATGAATCTGTTTGGTGCAACTAGTGCCACGTGACGATTTTCCCTAATTTTTCAATCGTTGGCGTATGATGGCTATTATCTCGTTCAATGAAAAAGTGTTTCTGATGGACTTGTATAATCTCCAATCCAGCTACTTTCATGTCTTTACTGTTATCCATGAAGGAATTACAACCACCATTTTACTTCACCAAGCTTAATTACTGAGAGGCATTTTACCGAAGTCACAAATGTCGACTCAATATGAATTTGGCGATTTCGTCAAGTGATTTGGCGACGACAAATCTTTCCCCCATAACGAAAAAGTGCCAATCAAATAAAACTCTCATCGAAAATTATGCAAACTTCATCATATTAAAAAAACCAAATGGCAGTTCATTTACCTGCACAATCCATAAAATTACTGGTAATTCCACACAATTTCGATTTTATGGTATTTTCAGTTACCCAATTAAGTTTGGACTATTAATGTTAAATTATTTCTTTCGTACTCAAACAATGGGTCCTTTGAGTTAAAAGATTCTGGACAGCTGCTAAGAAAAGAAAAAGAAATTCTTTGTCTCCTTCCACTTTTTCCTTATCAAGCGTCTTTCAGAGACTATAAAGGTAAAGAATGGTATTCGAGCAGCTTTTCCGCCAGGGTTACTTTTTAGAACGTTCCATTAGAACAAAAGCGGAAGCTAAAGCGATGAGAATTTCCTTTATTGCCTCCGAAGGGCGAGACTCTATTGATAGGCTATTTATTGAAGATAAATCTTTCCGAAATGCACTCAGCTGAAGTGGGGGGGGGAGGATTTATTCTCCTCAATCAAGGAACGGCATTCCTTTCCAAGAACGAAGAAATCATTTAAATCCTTAACAATAGTGTATGACTAAGGTTCCTTTTCATCTTCTTTAACTATCACTAAAGACGTGGAAATGGAGTTTTAATTAAATCATGAAAGCTGTTACCTGATTAAATACAGGATTACCAAAGTAAGATTTTTTATTCCATAAATAGAATTATAAAATTTTATACGAATTATTTTACATTCTGTGGTGAAATGCTAACAAGTGAAAGCTATTGAAAGTCACATGAGCTTCCAAGCTATACTATTTCCTATCAGGTGGAATTTTTTAACAGATATTAAGTTGTATTCCATGTCGAAAAGGAGGAAGAACTCTCTCAAGCACTCACCTTTAAAAGCTCTTCATGCATTATGCATGAAAGCTATGACGGTTATTGAACCTTTGATATTGTTCAATGGACATCTTAACGAACTAAAACTGTTTTTAGTCATTTTAGGGTCCACTGCGTAAGTTGCCTTCTAGGAGAACTTTTTATAGTGGGTAATATTAACGTGTTTCAAAGGAGGAAACCCGGAAAATTCTCAAGCACCCCCCCCCCTCCATCAATAGAGATAAGGGCAAAAGCGTAGCATCTATCTCCTGTTGCTCTACGGAGGCTGGGTTCGAAACCGGAGACATTTACTCTGAAGAGCATTCTCCAATCTATTGATGACAGTGAACCCAAAGTCAACTTTCATGGTATTGAACCTTGGACTTGTTACTCCGAGAGTTTGATTCTATCACATGACCGTGATGAGCCAACAAGGATATATTTTGACACATCAACTCTGAAGACCTATAAACGAAAAACTTTGTAAATTATTTAAATATCGTTAATTTTTGTGGTTATCTAGAGGTTTTCTCGTAGATTTTGACCAGTTTTGCAAGGGGGGAAAACCTTGAAAACTACTATGCTATTTGATATACATCAATAGACAATAGCAGAAAAGCATCACCCAACTTCCATTGTTTAAGAAGTTAAAATCAGGTGCTGGTCTTTTAACTAAACGGAATTTGACCCTATCACAAGTTCACTATAAGACTTGTAGCAAATATTTTTGAAATTGTAATTGATTTGGTATTTTAGGCTTATTGAAATTTGAAATAGAATTATAAATCTATGATATACGTAGCTTTTAAAAACTTATTGTCTTAAATTTTACACTTTGTTTTAAAAAAATTTTAAATTTTCGAATCATTTTAAAAGTTAATCATTTATTATATACCAAGATTCTAATTGCTGTTAGGAAAGTCGTGTTCAATATCCATAAATAGAGTTCTGTTATGAAGGTGTTGATTTTGATAAGTAGCTATTCGCTCAGGCTTTACTTATTGGTTTAAATTATTTAAAAATTACATTTTAAAATAAATAAAATTGAAAATAATGTTTAATTAGTTTTAAAGTATATTTTAATAATATGTTAATTCACATAGCGTTTAATAGTTCAGAAATATTATAGAATTACCATGTTATGTTAAATGTCCGTTTAAAACTGTAATCTCTAAAATAACTTAAGATAGGAGTATTATAAATTATTCACAGTAAATGGCACATTAAAGCTATGATTTGAATGTAGTTGAAGATATTTAAACAGCTACTATGAACAAAGTGCTACAAAAATTAATTGAAAAATACTTCGTATAAAACAGTCTTCTAGATATCTTATTCTGTAAAACATTGATGAAAATATCAATAATATAATATCAATATTAGATAAAATCCAGATTAAATTTGTATTAAAACGTTTTCTTTTTAAAACTGGACACATGCTTGAATAATTTATGATATTAAAAAAACATGGTTTAATTGTCTATTTTAGCTATAAGTATAATCTAAAGATTAAAGGAAATATTTCTTGATTCTTGTTTTGGTTAAAACATTAGTTTATTTTGTTCTATAGAAATAAACTTTCTTATTTACATTTTTGGATTATTTTAAAACATTTGTTGTTGTTGCTTATCCCCCTGGTGCAGGAAAGCCCACACCAGGTCCAGCAAAAAATTTGGCATAGGGATGCAGCTTTTTTTTTTTTTTTTTTTTGGGAGAGGATTCACAAGGGCTGAAGACTGATTGGACCTCTGAACACACATGCCATAGGTATCCGTTTATAGGGTAGGGAACCATTCATACAAGGAAAGGACAAAGACATTATATAGAGAGAGAAAGAACATCCCCCATGCCCGAACCGTGATTCGAACCCAGACCTCCCTATCCGCAGTCAGGCATGCTAACCACTAGACAGAGTAGGCGTCTTAAAACCATTTAAGTATGATAAGTATTCTGTATGTTATAAAGATGAAAAATTTATGTGAATGTATTGAAAATTAATAACACGTTTTAAACTTTAAGCAATCAAGGGATAACTCAATGTATAGCAAAATAATTAAATTACGATAAAGAAGTTTTAGATATTATTGCTAGTAATATGTTTTTGCTTTTGCAATTTTAAGTATTCAATTATCTGTATAGTTAGCCCAAGAAAAGAAAATAGCACGAGAATCCTTTTCAGCAACTTCTTTAATTTCTTTAAATATTCGAGAAGCTAATGATAAGGATTAAGCAAACAAGTAACCAAAGAATTTAAGAAACGTAATTAATTTCCAAAAAGTATTTCTTAAGTTTCTGAAACAAAGAACATTTCAGCTTAATTGATAAACTTATAAAAGTTTAATGTAAACTAATTGCACCACAAAATAATTAGGCGTGTTTTTTAATGTCTCACTGGAGGGAGAAACATGAAATGCTTGCCTAATTATAATTTTGCTATGTTTTAATATTTTAATTGATTTTTTAAGACGTAACGATTGGCGGTATGTGACTAGAACATGGTTCTTCTTAAAATAGGAAAATAATCGCATTATCTGGAAGAATTTTTCTTAAATTCTGTATCTGTAATAAATGAAAAAAGGCTAATGTAACCCAAGGGTAGGACAGCATTCTTCAAATAGGAAGATCCTGAGTTCGATCCCAGCCATTGTTAAGAAGATGACTGTTTGATTCTGCCATCTGCATGAGCATCTATAACTGTAGGAGTTTAATTAATTTTTTAATCGCTCTTAGAGGCCAATTTTTTGCACACGAGGGCTAACTAGACCAGGATCTACGATTCAAATGGAATCCGAACCATTACAAATATTCACGCCAGAGGTTGGATTCGAGCCCATGAACTATTGAACCTAAAGCAAGAGCCCATTCGGTTACCAGCTGTGCGTAAGGGAAAGTAAGAGCTTTGAAATTTTTCTGGTTTCCTCCTTGTGACTGTTGAATAAAGTCCACTATATATGAAAAGTTCTCCCGGAAAGCATTTGAAACAGTAAATAAGCAAATAACATGCAAAAGTTTTATACTATTAATCTGTCCATAACATGGTGTCAAAATAGTTTAATTGAAATATATAAGGTGAAACTACAAGTTAGGTGATTGAAATTGTGAATGGTGTTTAGGTATCCGATACTGTAACAGCCAATTAATTGTATGCAATTTTGCTGTCATCGAATCAAGGTATTTTTTATGTTAATGATGCACCTCAGTCGGGATGCTCGGTTGGGTCGAAATTGTTGATAAACTATGAAAAATGATCAAACTGACCATTTGCTAGTAGACGTAGCATCGCCCAGAACCTAAAAATCGGCCTTAAAGCAGTTTTAAATCAATACTGAACGAATCTGAAACCATTTACATAAATTTCACATAAAAAATAATGGATTACTTTTTCCCCAAGCTTATATTTGCAGACCTCAAAAAATATATCCATAGAGATTTTACTGTTAGAAATATATGTAGATTAGAAAATATATGTAGATATTATTCATAATCTTTTTACTAATATAAAATGCTTAGATTCCATGTCGTATTTTAATCTAAAATCATTCTCATTAATATAGGATAATATTTGGCTTCCTACGCTTCACATTCAACTAACATTAATAATAAGACATTAGAACGTATAAAATGGACATAAAACTATCTTCCCCTCATCCTTTTAATCACACTTGGGACACGTTTAGAGGGCAATACAAAGACCTTCAACTTGATACCCGATACTTAAATAATACACATCTTACTTATATTTTATTACAGGTTTGAACACTGTCTAACGAACTAAGACTGTTCTAAAATACTTTAACATGCACCTAATTTATAACCTTTAACTTTTAACATAACCTAATTTCCTTCCAGTAAGACTTTTTCATAGATAGGGGACTTAAGCACTTGTTGCAAGAGAGGAATCGCGGAAAACACCCAAGCACGCACCCTAACAGATGTACTTGCAGAAGCATAATAGTTATCTCTTGGTGTTCAATAGAGGCTGGTATCAAACCTGGGATCTTATTCTCCGAACAATGCTGTCCAACCAAAATAATTTGAAAAAAATAGTTATTTATGTATAAGAAATTAAGACATCATTATAATTTTATATGAATAAAAACAAATGATTAAGTTAAGAAATTAATTAATTCATACTATTTGTCCAACCATTGATATCTACTTTCATATATATATATATATATTGATATTGTATCTACTTGTTAATATAATAGATCATTTAGATCTTTTTTTATATAATTTGATATCATTTTTATACCTTATCGCAGTAATATTTTTGTTGCCTTTTTTTCATTTGATGCGTCATTCCTCTAAAAACTACTCAAATACATTGTATCAAATTTTTGGAAATAATATATTATATCTAAATGATAAAAGAAATATCGCTAAGAAAATAACCTTTATATTCTAACTGAAATATTTCTTAATACTAGCAAAATATGTAAAAAGATAAATTAGTTTAAGCAAAGTATTTCCGAGAAAAGAGAAATATTTTATTAATATGATATTTTAAAAATATGTTCACAAAGAAATATGCAGCATAATAAAAAAGGAAGTTAAATATTCTCGTTTAAATTAGATTAAATAACATATAATTCACCCACATTGCATAAATGCTTGAGACGATTCATTCAGCTATATATATATACTGTGTGTGTGTGAAAAAAGGAATTTATATAAAATTTCCCAGAAGATTGAATTCTCCATTTTTTTTTGATTTTCCTCCTTTGTGAATTTTAAAAAATGAGTTTTACATGCCTGGTGAAAAATTTTACTGATTACCTTTAGACGACAAAAAGAAAAATTGTTCCTCAAATGTTAGCTAAATTTCGCTTTACCTACTCTCATGGGCTCAGATTTACTGTACGGTAGCTCTTGGCGCGATTTTCCAAAGTTGGCGATAAATAACATTTTCTGTCAACCAAACCAATTCTGAAC
>JAPDSC010154716.1:0-14749 GCA_026290005.1 Latrodectus geometricus
CAACTCTTTGTCTTTTAATAGTTCGAAAACTATTAAAAAATATATTTCCCGCATGGTTCATCATTATACTTTATTCTTCATTTGTTATTGTACAGTGACCGAGAGCTAAAGTGTTAATACCATCCGGTAATATGTGTCGCTTGTCGTCTTTTCCTGAAAGGGCAATCTTATTTACCTGTATAGAATGAAGCTCGTGTTTTGTGCTTCTGATGAGATTCATGGTTCTGTGCTGTATCTCTTGCTTGAATAGGCAATTCTTGTAGTCTTCAAAGCTTATCCTATTTTTCACAACACACTTCTTTACTCCTTTTGACTTTTTCACTAAGTCAACTTCAGTTTTACAAGCATACATTTTTGATCTTAATCCGACGAACTCTTCCATAATTTTTCCAGCATGCTCATCCTTCATTTTCCCCAGAACCTTTTTATTCACCCTCGGCATCTTATACCTATTATTTTCCTGATAATCTGAGGTGTCAAAGTAGTCAATCATTCCTTTCATATCTTCATAAAAGTCCTCAGTTTTTACATCGTATATGAAGCTGTCCGTGTCCATATATAACAGTTTAACATCCTCTCCATACTTGGGTTTCATCACATTATAATGAAAGTCGTACATTAAATGCTTGGATAGGTCTAAGATACTCATCCCAACATAGATGGGCTTATCAAAGCACACTTTAGTTTTGTTCATATGTATAGCGACCAAATTCTCATCGAATATAGTTCTCCCTTTAAAGTTAGGTTTTGCTATAAGCTTTTCAGCTTTCTTGGGGTCGCACTGAAGTCTGATGTCGAGGCGTTTCCTGATGTTCTCCATCGTCTTCCCAAACACGGAGTTGTTCATGAGTTTGTAAAAGTCCTTTTCGAAATCATTAGTTGCCTTGGTTCTCATCTGAGTGTTTAGGTCTATATACTTCTGCAGCCAATTGGACTGGTTGAACTCCAACACTCTATGCACCTTTTCCAACTTTAGCCCCAGCTGCAAATACTGTTTTAGAACCCTGTAATGGAGGACGTAGCGCTCTTTATCATACAACGTTGTTAACAGTTTAGACTGCTTCGAACCATCTGGTATTCTATTCTCAGGGGCTAATGGTAAATCCGAGTGGAGATTATGCAAGTGTTCAGGATATTGCAGATCGCACTCTAGAATGTATCCTTTACCTGCATCATCAGCTATTTTGGTTACATCAATATCAGTCCCCACCCACTTAAAACCGCCATGTGGTAGAAACTGACTCATTGCCCAACCGTACAAATTATTGGCGTCTAGGTACATTAAATAATTAGATTCTCTACTTTTGTTATAGCTTTTCATATGTTTATTGTTGGCTTTCCCGTACCTATTACAACACTGGGATACTCCTCCTCTTGTGCCTTTTTCTAACATAAGCACCATATCATAATTACTTAATAGCTCTAATTTTACTCGAGTGGACTTTAACATAGCGTCCCAAGAGAGTCCCGGTGCTGTATAGTACCATGCAGGATCCAGTTTGTAGGTTTTTATGCAGACATCCCTGAAATGTTCTATGATATCAGTCAAGATCAGTACATCAGTCTTCACGTATAAATCGGAATATTCACCCAATGTCTTAATGTTGAAGGCCTGCCATACCCTTTTGGCGTGCTCGTAGTCCTCATCCTTTATGTGTGACTCATTCAATTGGTTGTAAAAGACTTCCTGTGGAGGCAGCTTGGTTTCTTCGCATTTGTCCCACGAGTCCATATAATCGTATGGGTAGACGCCTTTTCGGGTGACGAGGTCTAGCTTGTCCTTGGGGAAGTACTTGGCTGTCTCCCTAAATTCCTTTACGTTTTTCGCAAGACTGTCGAGGCTGCTGGCCATGAATCGAAATGAATCAATAAACCTCAATTTTATTCCAGGGACCTTGACTTTCTTCCCTTTATCAGTCTCCACCATTTCTGCTCCCACCTCCTTGCTGAATGAGATGTACTTTTCATCGGTGTTCGGTATAACGTCAATGTCTCCATTATCCCCTCCAAGTTCCTTTATGAACAGGTGTGCATCATATCCGGATAAATTATGGATGAAGACTGGGATAAAGGAAGGGTTTCGATACATTAAGTTGCACAAGTTATGCGCTGGACCTCTGTAGTTTGATTCGCATTTTGACGGGTCGAGCAAATGGTCATGATCTCTCACTTTTTCGTGGTCCTCGTTTGAATAGGGTGATGGCTCTGTTCGGATGTTCAACTCGCAGATATGACATACATCAGTTCTCTGAAAGTGCTCTTCATCTTCAACAGTCATCTTGATTGGCTGCTTCTCGTCATAAATTCCCTTTATCTTTAGGGCCTCTGTCTTTAATGTATCATAAAATACTTTAGTGGCATCGGGACCTCTGTAAACGATGGGTGCTTTATAGTCTCCATGTTTGTATTTGATGTAAAGGCAAAAACTCATAGGTTCATGCCTTTGGTATTTTTGCATGTACGATGCACTTTCATCAGGTACACAAGTATCCATCTTATTCGTTAAACACTCAAAATCTGCATTTATCGTGAAAGGTACTCGCAATGATTTATGATAATTTTTGAACTTTAAAGAATCACCTTCCTTAGGCATTGCTATTTTAACAGCCTGATTTTTCTTACAATCCTTTTCATGCCTTTGCAGATCTTCCTCAGAGCGATAAAATAGCAGGCACCTTTCACACGGGTATACTCTTTTCTCGTGTTTACTTAATTGAGCGCTGATTAATTTTGACATGTCTTTTATCCAGCAATAGTGGCTGTTGCCTTCTTCGTTTTTTACGTAGAGCAAATTGATATGTTTATCTGCTTTATTTCGAGTTATCCTCAAGGGGTATATGTCCTTATTTTCATATGAATATATGTTCACTGATACACTATTCATCTTTTCAAACCTTCCGAGTACCCTATCTTCCATTTTTACAGGAAATTCAATGCCTTCAAACTTTAGCTCATTCTCATATGGCTTATACTTGGTGACTCTTTGGGCATCTTTTCCCGCTGGGTGCAGGGCAGAGAGTATTGCCCACATGAAACACTTATTATCCTCATTCTGTACGTTTATGACTGCTTTCTTACTTTTAATCACTTTTGGTAGATCAATGTAGGATGATCCTCTCAGCGGGTTGTACTTATTGATCCTCACCTCAAGGCTTTTAATCCTGACTAGCTTCCAACCTGAACCCCTAGCAACAAACTCCTCCATTTCTGTCAATAACTTTTGAATAACCGATCTGTAAAAGGACACCAAATCAGTTGATTCTAAGATGATTTCATTTTCTGTTTTGAAGTTCTTCTCCATTTCTATCAGTGAGTTATCCTTCCCCTTTTCATAGTCGCAAAGGAACTGGAAATTGACCTTCAGACCATACAGCCTCTTTAGATGTTTGGTGATGAGACCCCGGACTAGCGATGAAACATTGTTCAAAAAATCTGCGGGAAGCATCAGATTGTACTCGTTTTGGATGTCATACGTTTTCAACCGAGATTTATAAGCCGTCTCAACTTCTTTGGTGGTATACAGCCTTCTCTCCCGCGTATCTGAAAACAGGTCAGAATCAAAGGCGAAGTGACGGTTGAACAATGCACTCTCAATGTATGCTATGATGTCTGCCTTCCTTCCTAATGTGGAATAGCCTCTAATGCCATGCGATCGACAAAATTCACGAAGTTGGCCGATGGTCATGCGATGCAGCCTCTGTATAATTTCAAGACCACCTCTGTGATCCTCCTTTCCGGAGACCTTTCTTGGTTGATAGTTTTGATGAGCTTTTGTTTGCAAGTGCTTATTTATGCTAGATTCTTTATATAACTTACCACAACACCTGATTTTAAGTTCTCTTTTCTTCTTGGACTTGCTGAACAAGTCATTATGGAAACTGGAAAAGCCACTATGGTTTTGAATGAGCTCAATCAGTTCCGCCTTCTTAAGTTTCGAGTACCCTCGAATATTATGTTCCCGACAGTAGTCTTGCAACTGCCGAACGGTTTTAGATTCCATCTTTATATATATATCTCGTTTCTTTAAATACTTAAAATATTGAGGGGGTACATTCAAATTTAAAGACATTTTGATGGTTTAACAACCATTAAAACGCAATCCAAACTAAACTAGTTTGTCGAGTATGCTAAGTACTTCATCTAAATCTTCTAAACCCTCATCTCGCAAATCATCGTTTTCTTCGCTAAAAACTATGTCATACATTTGATCAAGGCAAGCAAGGAAAAATGTCCTCACATCAGCGAATAATCTAGGATGATCGTTCCCGAGATATTCTAGAAGTGGTGTCAAATTTTTACATACATATGCTAATGAACACATTTCCCCACCTACATTAGAATACAGAGCTTTAAGGTTATCTAAATGTGTGTAAATATTTTGATAAACTGAACTTTGCATTATTTTATATACTAAATGCGTTTCTTTAAATGCTTAAAATATTGAGGGGGGTTCATTCACATGATGAAAAGTTGGATGGCTCGTCGGTCCTTGAAAGCTGAATTGATTTCTGTAGTTTTTCTTATTTAAAGAGAAGACTTGTATTAATAAATGTCAGACGAAATGATGGAAATAATAAGATTCTTTGGTCTAGACAAATCAAAGACCATGGAAAATAAGACTCAAGAGTGTAAGCACAAATATATAACAAAAGATGATTATGAATTTTACGTCTGTATGACATGCCATGAAGAGCTGAGATACAATCCTCATAAACGTCCTCTAGATAGAAAGCAATTGTATTTGATGATGAAGATGCAACAGAGGAGTCAAAGCAGAGTGAAAAATCTTACTAAATGGTTAAATGGGTTTAATATACCCTTAGAAGATGTGATCTTGGTTGAATTCTTAACATTTATCCATAAGTATGAAGAATTGTTTCCAGAGCGGAAAAACTTAATCAGCAAAGAATACATTTTATTTCATCTGTTGCGGAAAAGAGATTTTCAGGTACCGCTTAAGTTACCTAAAATGAAGAAAACACTTGAGCAGAATGAAGAAATCTGTCGAACCGTTTTCGAAGCTTTAAACTGGACCCCAATAAGTGATGGTTGATCAATTTTTAATAGCCATGACAGCTATTAAAAATAAATTTATAGAAGATCGTTTTTATGGATCCAACTGGTCTCAGGATAGCCTACCCATTTTACTAGATATTTGTCCCCTTTCTTCCTGATTATTTTTTCAATCTTATACACGCTGTCTTTCTTATCATATTTTACCAGTTCATTATCATAAAAAGTACCTTTCACTTCTTCATCACTTAAGTCCTTTACCCTGTAGGTGATAGGGTCGGTCTTTAACACTTCGGAAATGATAAATACCTCTTCCGTGAAGGTCGCTTGGTAACTTCTTCTGAAGGTGGACTTATATATTGATATTCTTACTTTATCCCCTACCTGAAATTTAGGTTTGCGTATGGTCTTTTCTTTAAACAGGTTACGATACACCTCTCCACACTTTTCATCCAGACTGGCTTCCACAGGCGTCATCTTTATGCTTCTGTGGTATGAGTTGTTGTAATTCTTCACTAATTGGTCTAGTACGTCTATATATCTTTCAGTGTTATTTTGACATAAGTAGAGCTTTATTTTATTGCCTAGCGTGAGGTTAAACCTTTCAATCATTGCCGCTTTTATCTCAACATTTTCTGTTGTGAACCATTGGATATTTTTCTCTTTAAATAGCTCTTGAGTGGTATGGCCAACGAATTCTAGGCCTTTATCCGTCTGAATCCTTTCCGGAACCCGCTCTTTGAAGATCTTTTTAAATGCTTGAGTCACCTCGCTTGATGATTTGTCTTTAATAGGAATGGCCCATGCATATTTACTGAAGCAGTCAATAACTGTTAGTAGATATTTAGTTCCATCATTATGCTTACTCCTCGCAAATTTATAGACAAACATTAAATCTGCTTGCCATTGATCATCAATGTGTGAGACATAAGTTCTCCTTCTTTTAAACTTACTGATGAGTGGTTTGTGTTTTGTGTACACATCTTGTTGATGTAAGAAATCTGAGACTTTTTTTCGACTTAAACCTGTTTTTCTACTGAGTTCGTTTATACCGCAATATCCAGTCTCCGGATCGTAATAAACTTTTTCGGGGTCCTCAGTTACCCCTTTAACGGTAAAAAACGACTCTTTTTAGAGCCACAATCCATGCAGATTCCTTTCATCATAGGTCTGCCATTTTTTGAGGTAGTGTGCTGCACGTTTTTAGTCTCGGTGTGAGTTTTACATTTTAAGCAGTATATTTTTGAACCCATTCCAAATGTCTTCTTTGCTTTGATAATTGGCTTCACAACAGCTCTATCTAGCCTTTCCCGGAGAGTTGGATTGGGAATATCTTCAAGTTCTTTTATCATGTTTGTGTCACACACCTTGTTTCTTGTTTCGGTGTCTTTGTTTTTTAGATAACACACATCATGTTTATATGCAGCTTCATCGACTCTATTAATGGGCTTACTCCATTCTTTATATGTTAAATCAGGGTTTAGTCTAGTTTTACCTTTGAGCAATTGAGTTCCTGGCCCTGTAAATTGGTGACCAGGTAGATGCATTTCAAACGGTAAATTATTGATTGCAGAGTTTATAACTCCTTTTCCTTTCTTCATTTATTTATATGTAAAAAATTATTTACTCACATACTCATAGCCATTCAGTTGGGTTTGTTTCATGTATTTTTCTCTGGGTAAGTAGACTGAATTATTGATGAAATCATCCTCTCTGCTGTACACCTCTTCTTCTGATAATGTGTTTGATTTGAATGAATTCAGCAGTTGCTTATAAAACTTGTAAGACTGCTTATACTCTTCATTCCTTTCGACGATATTCATGGACTTTTCGATAACTTCGACTATACCAGCACTTAAGCTCAGAGCGGCTAAGGGTACCATCGCAAAAGCGGATAAGCCCAATGAACTGCAAAGGAACTTTGTAATGGATAGTGAAATCTTTATCTTATGATAATGGTGGTAACTCTTTCTATACATGTAAATTTTCTTCCGTAAGTATTCTTCCATCTTTATTTATAGGGATGAAATATTTTTTCCGATATCTCAAGGCCGGATTCACTAAATCAAGCATAAAAAAATCATATGGTTGTTGCATGCACTTTTTGTACAATCGATTGAACTCTTCTTTCGTTAGATTGCCATCTACCTCCCTTATGATCTGTTGAATCTCCCTCTGTTGGAGGTTAAAAAATATCAAGTAGTTGCAATTTCTCCTAATAACAATAGGCGTTCTGTAATAGGATTGAGAGAGGTAAATGATTGAGGCATTCTTCTTCCTACCTCGGATGAAGAAATCTTCGATACTCTTCTGGTCTTTGTCTGTCACACAGTCATCAAAGACAACGACATTTTTACAAGATGGGTCCAGATCGTCCACTGTTATAAAGTCTTTTGTATCCGAGGAAAATAAGGTTCCTTTCTTGCCGTATTTATCAAATAACTCGAGCATAATTTTTTTCTTCTTTTTGGGATACTTTGCTAATATATCTTTAATATCCACACCATCAAACATTGTGTACTTTTCTTTGAGCTTAGTGTACTTGGGTTCAAACATGTCTTTAGCACAAATGAACAAGTTATCAAACTCAAGGTAATCATAAATGAAATTCAGTAATAAATTCGTTTTGCCTGTGCCTGAAGCGCCAGCGATCAAAAGTCTGAAAGGGTGCTTCGGTAATAAATAATGTTGATTTGCATCAGCTAATTCTTCTGGTTCGGTATAATCTTCAATTGGAATCATCTTTATTTAATGTGAAACTTTTTTGCTTCAAGTAAAAAATAGTTTGCTTCCAGTAAAACCCTATTTGCTTCCAGTAAAAAATAATTTGCTTACTAATAAATGAATGCTTTACAAAAAGAGCGAAATAAGAGGCTAAGAGAAGAAGTTAAGAATGACTTGAAAGTGTTTAAGATTCAGGCGGAGATTAGAAAGAACAACGAACAAAATCTTGAACAAAAATTAGGTCTGCAGAGAACGTTGTCTGAATTTCACCAGCCTGTGACCGAGAAACTTCAACAACAAGATGTTACTAGAAAGGAGCATTTTACGGCTATAAAAGATGCTGTTGATAAGATTCCTCTTGCGATTGAACCGCCTCCAGCGACTCCAGAGACTCCAAATATCTTCTATTTTGATAAAGATTTGGATGTAGAGTATTTAGAGAAAAATAATTTTCCAAGTCCCTCAAAGTTGTACAATGAGTCCAAGGATGCTTTGCAGGAAGTTATCAATAGAGTAAAGAGTACTTACTTAAAATTGGCTCGTCAAAAAGGAAACGTTATGAGTCAGATTGCTCGAATGACCAAAAAGGATGAAGAAAGAGAAGATAAACTATTAACTAAAGCTGATTATTTAAGAGAACATATGATTACCTTAGAGGATTATCGAGAGCGGTTGAGGGACCTACAAAGAAAAGAAATATACCTCGGTAAAGGAGTGGAAGATAAACTGGAAATTTTGGCTAGATTCACCGATAAAATATGTAATGGATCCAAGAGTAAAAAATTGCACACTCAAGTCGTTGATTTACTGGATGCGTTATTAAGAGAAGGAACTCTAACCAACGAGCAAGTAAAAGAATACTATAAAAATTTCTTATTAAATAAATGAGTAACTACGTCAAAACCAAAATACACTTAAGCGATCATCAGATTGCCAAATTAAAATCTGGATATCAGAAAGGAGAAGAAGTTTCTCTACAAATAGATAGGACAAAACCTTCTAACTATGACATGTACTTAACTCCAACACAAATAGCTCAAATCGGGAAGGGAAAGAGAATTACTATTAGCAAGACACAACTCAAGAAAACAGGTGGCTTTCTACCCTTTCTAGCTCCATTTTTACCTGCATTAATTGCCGGAGCTAAGGCGTTGGCTTTAGGTGCCGCAAGTGGGGCAGCTGGATGGGGAGCAAAGAAAGCTTTGGATAAAATTTCCGGATCGGGTTGTGCTCAAAAAAAACCCCGTGGAAAGGGAGTCTATCAAAACTGGGAATATCCAACGAAGTAATTGAAGACAATATGAAGCAAGAAAAAGGGTTTAGGGGTGTCTTCACTTCGGATCTGTTACCTAAAAAGATGAGGCGCTTGGAGAACGGCATTATTAATTTGGACATAGCAACAGGACCTGGTACACACTGGGTATGTTACTATAACGACCCTAATAACAATTTCGTGGAGTTCTTTGATCCTTTTGGCGAACATGTTTACAAAATTCCTACGAGTATTAAGAAATATCTGCAAAGTTCCGGAAAAAAAGTAGGTTATAACTCAAGCTTTTTACAACACCCTGCCTCTGTCAAATGTGGTTACTTTTGTATGAAATATATTAGTGAAAGAAACAATGGTAAGTCTGTTGAAGATGTCTTGTATTCTTTTACCCAAGAACCTAGTGACCATAATGAAATAAATGTTCTCTATAAATAAATGGTGTTATTAATATTAGATTCGAAAAACTCAGAAAAGTCAGAAGACTTTACAATTGAATATTCCAGACCATTTAGGTTTAAGCAGATTGCTCTTCAGTCCTTTTCAATGTACGTTTCTTGGGATAATATCAAAGATGAGACCTTTTCATATTATGATGGCCATCAGTGGTTTGAGCTGTCTCTACCGGATGGAAATTATACTGTTAAGGGGTTGAACCGTTACATGCTGAAATTTTTTGGGGACGATCCGCCAATTCTATTTGGTATAGTCGAGGAACGGCAAAGAATAGCCATCAAGTTAAAAGACGGGTATAAGATCGATTTAACAAAATGCAAGAGCCTGCATAAACTATTAGGGTTCAAACCTGCAATATATGAAGAGTCTGAACAAATTGGAAAGTATATTGCCGACTTATCTGGTGGGAATGATAACATTTATATACATTGCGATGTCGCGGAGGGAGCCTACATAAACGGCTTTCACTCCTCCAACGTAATCTATTCCTTTACGAATGTTAATCGTCCAGGCAGTCAAATCATAAAGTCATTTGAAAAACCTCTGTTCTTTCCTGTTCGGATGGAGAGTGTTCACAGAATCAGAATGAGAATAACGAATCATAGAGGTGATTTAATTCCCCTCAATAAGCAAGAAGTGCAATACAATTTTATTGCCCTCTAAATAAAGAAATGAATAAACATAGACTTCAAAGGAAGAGTAAGAAGATACAAGGGAGAGGGTTCTTTTCAGATGCCCTTATGTTAATGCAGCCAAGTGCATTAGAAGGTAAAGCCAAACAGTTTGTCCATGATAAGTTGAATGAGATATTCTCAAAGAAGAAAAAACATGGTGCTGGACTGAAGTTTCTTTAGATTTGATTTAATAGCAGAATAGCTATTAAATTAAGAAGTGTCTCAAGAGTAACAAAAAAAAATTGTTTTTATAATAAATGAACGAAATGAATAAAATATTTGATTTAAACAACACCGATTATTATTACGATGATGACATCGAAAGTCTCGAGTATAGAGAAGTGAGGCATGAAAATAGCGATAGTTCTACTGAGAATGCCACTTACCATTTCTTTATACAAGACACTAACTCCAATATCTTATATTCTAACGGATATTTACAGCAAAAGCTAAAAATTGTTAACAGTAATGGAACTGCAATAGCGGATGATAATGTAGCTCTCGTGAATGGAGGAGGTTTAATAAACGCTAACAGGTTTACATTAGGGAACACTGAAATCGAAACCAACATTAATTATTCTGCTCTCATGCG
Source organism: Latrodectus geometricus (assembly GCA_026290005.1). Taxonomy (NCBI): domain Eukaryota; kingdom Metazoa; phylum Arthropoda; class Arachnida; order Araneae; family Theridiidae; genus Latrodectus; species Latrodectus geometricus. Next base: position 10,727 of record JAPDSC010154716.1, read on the forward strand.
ACATGTGTTAGGTCTGATTCACTTCACTCCGGACTATTCTACTTCGGAAGCTACCAATATGCTCTTCTACGTAGATACGTCAGATACAGCGGACAGAAAACCCTTGAAGTATGATGGGACTTTGGTTGACGCGACTAAAATAACTGAATTTTTTGAAAAATTAGGAACTAACGACGAGTTTAATCAAGGATTCAAAGAAAGATGCAAGCTTACTCAAAATAGCAAAATTGTCACTATATGGATACCATTAAAATACGTATTTGATTTCTTCAATGAATACAAAAAGGTCATTACAGGTTTCCAAGTCAAGTTTGAGTTTCAAAGAAATCACAGTCAGAATATGCTGTATACAGATGAGCAAAATAAGGACTACAAGGTAATAGTGGAAGATTTATCGCTTTGGCTTCCTTATGTCAGATTCAAGAATTCAGCTGCTGCAAAATTTAACGAATTAAGGTTATCGGATAAGCCTGTGGAAATAAACTGGAACCAACACAGCATTGTCAAGTCGAATATTTTCTTAAAAAATTCAAGCGGGTCTTACTCCATAAATGCTACTTCAGATGAAGTATTATCCTTGTACGTCATACCTCAATACACTGAAAGATATGAAAATGCGAAACATAACAACATGTTATTCGACAACTTAGATATGACGGAATGTTGGCTGATGGTTAATAATGTAAGGGTTCCAACTGTAAGTTACATGATGGATTTTGAGAAAGGTGATTACAATCGGCTGTACACGGCTCTTTTGGAAGCTGGACTCAACACCATTAATTCAGAAACGGGATGCATGGTCAATTATTCCAATTTCGGTAAATTATACCCAATCATATGCTTCAATCTAGCTCACCATGAAAATTATACAGACACGAACAACCTGACTATAGAGTTCAACTGGAGGTTGAGGAACAACACCACCAAAAACTATGTTTTCTACTTCATCTTACGAGAGCGCAAGAAATGCTACTTGAACATAAAGAACCAAGATATCACCATGATCAAAACATTAAAGTTATAAATGTAGTATCGTATTTTAATTTTAATAGTCGGAAGACTATTGAAATTAATTGTATTAAAATAAAGAAATGACAGCATATTATCCACTTTTTGAGGAAGAACTTAAAGAAGGACCTCCTGGTATTCCAGGAATAGGGTTTAAACTGACACACGATGGTAATTACGATATGGAAGAAAAGATATTGAGGAATGCTGGAGAACCTACGGAAAATAATGACGTCACAACAAAATATTACGTAGACAGATGCAGGAAGAATCTGAGGTCATCCATTCGAGATTTGTCCAACAAAAGCTTAATTGTTTTGGAAAATGATCAGCAGTACGACGCAAAAGGAAAAAGAATTAGCAATCTTTTAAATCCGGTTGAGCAGTCCGATTCTGCAACTAGGGATTATGTAGATACAGTGGTTGATCTGTTGGAAAGCAAAAGTTTACTGCACTCACCTCAAGGAAATTTTGATGCGAAAGGTAAAACGATAAATAATGTAAAGGATCCAGAGTCCGAGAAAAATGCTGTGAATAGGCGATATTTTGAAAATAATGCTTTAACACTCCATGAAGGTGTTTATTATGCTCACAATGAAAGAATTACGGGTGTAAAAAGACCTCAGTATGAAACGGATTGTGCTAATAAAGATTATGTTGATACTAATGCTTTGATTTTAAAAGACGATCATTATGATGCTAACAATAAAATAGTGTCAAACGTGAAAGAACCTGTAAATGCTAACGATGTTGTTACTAAGAAATATCTTGATTATTACTGCATTCTATGGAATAAAATTAATAAAAATTATTATGCTCACAACCAAAGAATTTCAGGTGTGAAAAGACCTCAATATGATACAGATTGTGCTAATAAATACTATGTTGATACTAAGACATTCTGTGCTTCCACAGATCGAGGAGTAGAGTTTATAGGTAATGGTTTCAAAACTTTCCCGTTCAATACATTTACTTCAAAGCTTTTGGACTCAAACTTAAAACTACCACATGATATGTATATGAAGGTAACAATTTTCTTAGCCTGTGATAACATGAATGAGAAACCAAAGATACGATTAGAGAAAGGTAAAGAGGTCCTTCTCGATAAGGAAATACGTGTCAATGAAGAATCAATCATTTTATTTGTGTATGGGAAACAGAATGATGTTTTAACTTTATCAGTACTGACAGGAGGACAATGTAAGTTAAAACCCTATTTACACATCGAAAAGTTAGAATTTTTTTAGCTCCATAAATAAATGGAAAAACTTAATTCTTTACATATTAGAACTTATAAAGAACTGGACCGGGAATACCTGATTTCTGAAGTTGCGGTCCACACTGATAAAATTTTAATTCGTTTAGAGAATGGGTCACTTATTCACATACCAACAGGTACATTGAATACAGAGGAGATAGAATCATTAAAAAAGAGACAAATCAAAGCTATGAGTGTAGATAAGTACCTAATTTTTCGCATTTAAAGAAATGAAAATTTTTTCTTATATAATAAACGCAAAATGGAATTATTAAATAAATTAAACGCACTCAGTTCATTTGAAGATGGAGCAGAAAGAAAGGCTTTCAAGAAGATGAGAGAACTCAACATCCATGAAAAATATCCTGTTACTGAAATTAAACTGATAACCACAAGGTATGGAAATAGAATAGTTGTAGAATTGGCTAATTGTCTTGTATCTTTACCGCAAAGATGTGATAAAATGGCGTCAGATTATTTAAAACTCAATGATTTGAAACCTCTTTTCTTTGTGTATTTAGGAAGTAAAGATGTCGGGAAGTCTCAACCAGCGCAAATGTTTCAGTTCGAACAGTGATTTTAATGGTTTAAAAATCATTAAAATCTAAAGCAGTTTGTTCAGTTTAGATAAAATATCACACCCCATTTTTCGAACATTTTTGTTCTTCTCTTCATGCAATATTTGATGCATTTGAATAACATATTTTAAAATTAAGGAATGAATTTCTTGATATTTATAAGTTTCTTCTTCTTCTATGCATAAGAATAACTTTTGACATACTCTTGCTAAACTAGTCATTCTATAATTCACATCCCCGTAGAGTGCTATCATATCACCGAATAAGTCGTGTATATTTTCCATTTCTGTTTATTATTATTCACATTTCTTTAAATGAATAAAATACTATCGAGAGTGAAAGCGAGGGAGAAACGAGAGTTGTTGTCCTTGAAAAGCTCAGGCGTCCCGAGCTAAGCGTTCCAACTTCAAAAGCGTTCCCAAAAAAAGTTGAAAAAAGACTAACCCATCCGTCGCGTCTCAGCCGTCCGTCCTTATTTTTTCGTGGACGGTGACGCACTTCCGCTTACGACACAAATTCATTTATGTAGACGTTGCAATTTCATTATCATGGAAGGCATTATGGAGACAACATCTGCACTCGCTGTGGAACGCTAACTCCTCAATCAGCATACATTCTTTAGAAGATAACTTACGCTATTGTGAAAATATAGCTTGAATTTTTTAATAGCCAATGGTTATTAAAAAATATCTTTAAAGTGTTTCCATACTGCTTTTCATGATATTCCGGGGGTATACCCTCGTCAAATGCTAGCGTTGCTGGGTCCCAGCTCCCAGATGGGAAAAGCAGAGGGGGCGAGGGTTAAAAAAAAGGTACGTTGCTCTTGATATATGCTTAATTCATGTTCATTATTACATATTAATACAGATGGCATACAATATTTAAAAATAATATAATGTTCTTAATTATTGTATTTATTTTCTCCTTTGTAATTGAATAACTTACATAAGAGAAAAAGGGGGTGCTCGCCAAAGGGGGTACCCTGCCGGGTCAGCGACTTTTGGCGTGCGGGTTCAGTTTTTTTATGGTTGGCTCTGACACCATTGTTCTTAAAAGGGGGTGGTGGTTTTTTACACCTTTGTTTTTAAAAGGGGGCGGAGATTTAATGGAACTTTTTTACACCATTGTTTCTAAAAGGGGTTGGAATTTAATGGGTGGCTTTCACACCATTGTTTTTAA
>JAPDSC010154718.1:2265-15736 GCA_026290005.1 Latrodectus geometricus
AAATAGTAATTTTAGGGGATGTATAGAATTATGTGAACAAAACAAGAGTGAAGTTATCAAAATAGTAAATTATTTAAATAAAAAAAATATTGTTTTATGTTTAATAAATTTACGAATTAATTTTTAAATTTATATCCTGAATATAACAACAGTCATTAATAGAATTTTAGTTATATTTAATTAGCCTTTTTAAATTTTTGCTTTATAAATTAAACTTTGTGGCATGGCAGCTTATCATAGGGTCCATATCTGTTTTTTAGATCTGGACTTTTGCTTTCTAAAAAAAAAATAATTTTTATAAAGAAAATAATTTTAAGCTTGTTTTTCCCACTAGTTTTTTTTATTTGACTTTATTTTCGTGTTAAAATATCTATTAAATGAGAACCTTTGTACTATAAATCGAATAATTTAGTAAAATTTTAGACGCTAAAATAATAATTGCATCTGCAAATTATCTCTCAAAATTCCTTTAGATTTTTTTATTATCTGAATAGTAAGATTCATTTAAAATGAATGCATTTTAATTAATTATTTTTTTAAATACTTGCTATCACCTTTCCTGTCAGAATGAATTTTGAAAATTATTATTTTTTATTATACATAAATAATGCTCTTGTATTAAAAGTGATGCTAAATAATTAATATAATAAGTAAACAAAAACACGGATTTTAAAATTGTCAATGAATAGGTCAATTATTTTTTTAAATTCTTCATTTAATTTTCTACAGATATTTACCTTATTTCTTTTATTATAAAATACAATTATGCATAATGTAATTAAGAGTGATCAACTTCTAATTATTTGTTTTAATTTTAACTTCTAATTATTGTTATTTATTAGTTACAACTTCTAATTGATATTTGTTCAACTTCTAATTATTTGATCAACTTCTAATTATTTCTTATTAACAAAATTTTGAAAAAAATGTTTTTTTTCTTAAAGTTATCATTTCTCATGAATTTGTTTTTAATTATTTTATATAATTTGCAAAGTTGGGTCATAGCTAGGATTTTTCTTTTATTTAACTAGATGATATATTTCTGCAAATATAATAAGTGTGATATCGTAGCTCCTTTTACAAACGTTATAAAACTGATAAATATTTTATAATGCTCTACTATGCAAGCAATAGTTATTGAGGAATCAGGTCAAAGTTTACAAACGGATACCCTTGATTAATGGCGATTTTGATAGGCGCTTAGGAGTAACAAAACAGCCCCTGCCTTTGTACAAAAGCAAAACTAAAATAAAATTAGGCTTAACTAGATTTAACTAGATTAATAAAACTAGATTTAATTTAATCACACGTTTCAATAAATTAATGTAACTAAGTTAATCAACAATTTTTATTTATTATTATTTTAGAAGAGCTTTATAATTTACTAATGTTATAAATACAGGGTTACCAGAAATTAAATTTCATTTCCAATATTAATCGCCAAAATTTTCACTAAATTAATGGATTTCTACAAAGAACCCAAGGAATCGTACTTGTGTATCATAAATTTCATAGTTGAATGTTAATGACAAGAAAGCACATGATCATTAATAAGTTCTTTAACTCATCTTTTTTTCTTATTATTAATTTTTTTAATTGTTAGGATGCACTCTTTAAGTAATAGAGTGAATAGAAATTTCATCCAGCTAAATGAAATTAAGGATCAAAAGGAAATTATTCTTCATTATAATATTTTAATTAATTTTCTATGAAAGTGAATCAGTGGTGATTTTTTGGTTGATTCATGATTTAAAATCACCCAAAATGTATAATATTTTAAAATTTAATCATGAAATATAATCCTAGCAATGATTTTTTTAAATTAATTAGCTTAGAGGCCCGATGGAGTTGATGCAGCTCTCCTAAAGCACAAGTCCGAGGTTCGATCCTCGATTTGAGTGAGGTCAACTCAGTCTATCATCCCTTAAGTAGGTGGATAAAACTGAGTACCCAGCATGCTTGTGAACTAAGGTCTGAGATTTTGCTACAAGTTGACCAGCTAGTGGAGCATATGCTTCTTACCACAAGGCCCTCGTTCAAAGAAACAGATATGGCGCAGTAAGCCTTGAGCTCATGGGATCTCTCGTGTCACTAAATTTAATATAAAATTGATAATTGTGGGTTATTTCATATTCAATTAAATTTAATTTTCCACGTTTTTGACTAATTTTGGCTCACTCAAATTCTGATCAATGAGGGCCAATAGTGATTCTGACAAATATAAGCGTTTACAATTTGCAAAAATTTAGTATAAGCAGCACTATTCTTTCTTTATTGTGATTAGTCAATATAGAGCTTTATCTCTTAGTTCAATCTTGGCTTTTATGGTTCTAACATATAAATAAGGTTTGTACATTTGGCCAGGGAATTTGGCATGTATTTTTGTGTTTCTTAATTATTATTTTTTTTTAGTTCTTGAAATTTGTGTCTTTTTTAGTAATATTTTATTTTACCCTTTTTAGAATGCATGCCTTTATTTATTTGTATATATATGTTAGAAATAATTATATTCCACCCATTTATAATTCATAAATTTACATAGTCATATCGACATGCTACATATTTAATCTTGGAAGTGTATCACTCTTCTCAGAAAGTACACATATATTTATTTTGGCATAATTTTTAGATATAATTATGTATCACCCATTCATAATTATGTAGTCATGCTACAAATTTAAGCTTGATAAAATGAGTATGTATTTTTCATTTTCCGAATATAATTTTCCTTGTGGAATTTTCTTAAATAATTTAAATAAGAGTTATTAAGGCAATACATTTCTGACTGTTTTTTTAACTATTCTATTTTGAACTAGATTAGTTTCGCTTGCAATGAATTGAAAAATGAAATTACTGAACTCTAATTACATTTAGTTTACTTGAAATTATTTTGACTTTTTCATTAAGTTATATGCATTTGAAATAGAATTTTGTATGTTATTTAATAATATGTTTTCCCATTTTTATGACTGTCTTTTTCAGCAATGTAGCCTGTCATTCTAAATTTACTATTTAGACTATACATTTTATTTATTTATTTTATTATAAATTTACTAATTATACTAAACAATGTTTTGAAAAGTATTCATTGTAAATACTATAATTAGTATACTATCATATTTAATATTTTTATAATAATTGGTGATGTTTCACTACTATATCGAAATAATGTTTTATTCAATCATAATAAATTTTGGGCTCTTAGCTGAACAATTAGCCTTCACTTCAAAGATTTATAAATCCAAGTCCCATATTAGGTGAAGATATTTGTAGTAGCTCAGAATCTTATGAACTATGGATCCTGGTCCAATCAGCTCTCGTGAACGAAAATGATTGAAGAGGGACAAATAAATGAAATAATTAAGAGAATATTCATTAAATTTTAGTAATACATTTTCCCTTTACATCACGTTTTTACATTGTGAAACTTGATTTAGAGTGAGGAATTTCTCATTTTCAAGAGCATTTCAATTCCTGCTATTAGTTCACATTCTCCCTATACATATATTTATATATCTGGTTCAAATTTCCATTTGTTAATAAAATACTATTTATTCATCCACTCAAATTCAAATGCACTTTTTTATACTTGTAGTGCGGATGATATTTGATGTTTATATAGTTTTTTAGATATTAATTTTAGTTCTCTTTATGGGAGAAAAATTTTCTCGTATTTATAGATCACCATTAGCCTTATAATTAGAAACGAAAAAAAGCGAATAAATAGTGACAAAAAAAATAATAATACTTAAACCACATATAGCAGGGGTGGCCAAACTTTTGGGATCCGTGGTCCACTCCACATTTAAAAAATCGAAGTCGGTCTACAAATGGCAGAGCTAAATGAACGTACATATTTATTTTCGGTAACAAGAAAAAATGGTAAATTATGTAATTTTTCTAAAAAAAGTTTAATATTAATATTTACAAAATAAAAATTTACTGACGAAAATAATCAAAGTATTTAGATATCAAAAACCGGCCATCCTTTTCATTTCGTTTAGTTGAAATTTGGCACGGTATATATGCGACAAATTTATCATATTGTGGCTGGTCGAGCTTATTGCAATGCATAAACACGAAATTAATTGTTCATCTGTTGAATGCGACCAAAGTTTGTTTTTTGTTCATGGTTGAAAAAGCAGATTCGCAAAGATACCTCATGGACTATTCGTAAAATATCTTCGTGGTCTACCAGTCGACCGCGGTCGACGTCTTGGCCACCCCTGACATATAGAAAGGAAAATTGCAAGAGGAAATTCGCTTTCTATTTTACCACTTAATATTATAATTCTATAATATGTATACACATATTTATATTAAGTATTCAATAAAAAATAACTAAAATAAAATTTTTCTTTGTTGACCAAAGAAGGAATTGATTTAAAATAATTTTTTATATACTTTTTTCCAGCAAGGTTTTACAGCCCGTTCATGTTAATTTAACTTAACATTAAACTAACTAAATAAAGAGGTTTTTCTCCTTTTATTCTATTCTGCAGTTTTCTTTGTGATTATGTCTTTCTTTTGCTAACAATGAGTAAGTAATCATTTATAATTGAATGTGCGACAGAGATTCAAAAGATTAATTAACATATATTATTGGTTGGATTAAAGACCACTTCCCAGTTAAATGAATGCCATATTTTGCTTGAGTTACTTATTTTTAAACATTGACTCTTTAAATGAGATATTCTGATCAATATTCACGTGAAATTATAGCTAAACTTAATTTCAGCTCATTGAATACAATTGTTTTCTTGCATTTAATATTAATTGGAGGATTAAATTTTTCTGCGCCCTTAGGAGCAAAACAGAAGTTTATTGTATTTGACAAATTACATTAAATTCTCTTAAATGATTGTTTCTAGAACCTTAATTCGTATAATTCTCATAAAAAATTTTTTTAATCAATCACAGCAATATATTTTGATAATTATTTAAAAATAATAGAAATTATTGTTGCCTGAAATTATATGCTGATGTTAATAATATTCAGTATTTAAATTGTAAATTACTATTTTATTGCAATGCCTTAGAAAATTAAATCAAAAAAATATAATTCCAGTTTTAATCTTATATATCCGGGGAATAAGCGAAAGCCTACTAAAGAAATTAATATTTGGCAATTTTAAGTAAATAATTAAGCGAAAAGGATTTGGGAATACATGTTTTATTCTAGGTAACAGCTAATTCAGTAAATTTGCAAAACACGCTATATTAAAATATAAATTTCCAAAAATAAAACCGCTGTACTGTTTATCCCTGTAAACTCAACCTATGATGGAGGAGAATTCCTTTAACGGGTTAAGAATTCCTTTAACGGGTTAAGAATTCTTTTAACCGGTTAAGAATTCTCCCCCATCATCGAATCATCAAGTGCCTTCTAATTTTAAACCACAGCTAGCGTGATCGTACAGAATAAAGCCCGCCACACACGAAAGTTTGGGTTGGAAAAGGAAACAGACACGCGCGCGCCACAGCAGGACCACTTGTTTACTTCCGGTAATTTGAGTCATGTAGTCCGAAATTTCAGGACCGTTCTGAATTTTTGTACTACATGACTCCTCTAATTCCAGGAAGTAAACAGTAGCTTCCAGCAGTCGCGTGTCTTTTCCCATAGGGATGTAAGGTTTTTTTGGCGACATTTAGGAAAAATACTTACTGAAACTTAATATTTCTGAAATTTAAAAAATTTTATTTGTTAAAATGTCTATAAAATAAATAATACTAGAATTGACAGACGGGTACAAAGATTAGTCTTATTTATGATAAGTTATGAGCATTGATTATACGAATCAAATATACAGAAAGCATGTGAAAAATTATAAGCTATTTATAAAGAAATAAAAATTTGCTACAATAAAAGACAAAAAAACTAAAAAAAAATTATTATATCTATTATATGTTCATGTAATGAAATATTACTAAGAAATATAATATATGCTTAAAACTATTTGAATTCCCCTGTATTAAAACATTATAATTCAGTTAATGAAAAAGCATTAAATTCCAATTAATTTAAGAGATCTAACTTTATGGTTAATTATTATTATAATTAAAGGGAAAAAATAATTTTTTATCTTTTGTTATAACCTTAGTTTAATAAATCAACATAAATGATTTTAAGAATTACTTTTATTTTCACAAATATTCCTTATGGAGAACTTTTATAATTGACTCACGTTTTCTGTATTATTTGTACCAAAGTTAGAAGAAATAATTATGGTAAATTTTAAATCTTTGCGCTTTCTGGCAACAGGTAGAACGTATAAAGTCACATTTAGTCTCATTAAAAAAATTCATGAATATACTTCTTTTAATAATTAAATGTGTTTCTTTATCCAACAAGCTTTTTACAACTCCTCATTCATCTTAACCCTTTATTGGTGAAATAAATCAAGTTGATATAATTCATGTTCAAAATTAAAGGAAAAATGGTTAAAAAAAATCTTAGTATATATTTATAGTATAAATTTAGCAAAAAACAATATGCTAAAAATTTCCAGCATCATCCAAAATTAGATCATTAGCTTAGTACTAAATAGAAATAAAAGAGGAAAATAACAGAAACACGTGTTACAAACCTTTCTTCCACTCATTTTCAATTTTTTGGCAATAGAAACTCCAATATAGTAAAACAAAATTATAATCGAAATCATACGTTTATTGCAACTACTACAAACAGCGGAATGAGACAACTTTAAGCTCGTTTCACTGATAATGACACTTGTTTATTTTTGACAGCTGTGTTTCTTTTTATGCAATGGACATTAAAAAGGTATCCAAACACGATCAACTTAAAGTGAACATGTTCTTTTATATAATTTTTGGGCATTATAGGTTATGATGGAAATTTCCACCATTATGCAAAGAAGGGTTAATATAATGTAAGAAATTCTTATCTTCTAAGTGTATTTCTTTTATCATATTAAGATGAGAAAGAAATTTTTGCTGTATCAGACAATTTTACATGATCTAATCCAGAGCAATAGGAAGTAATATTTTTGCGCTTTATTTAAAGCTATGGTAGTATTAAAAAAAAAAAAAAAAAAAAAAAAAAATTGGTCTATAAGAAGGATGTAAAATAAATTATAATATAAAATCTTGATAGCAGATATTACAAGCAAACAAATGAGTAAGCAATAAATACTAAAAAGACTTGCAAATGCGTCAAGATGTAAAATTATTGTATTAATTCTTTTAACTTATAGAATTTTTGACGATTTTTTTTTTTTCAATTTGCAAAGCATACATTTTAAGACAAAAGCAATAAATGTTGAAAAATGGCACCAAGAACTGAAATTTTGAAGGTCAAGATCCACCCCACATTCCCAACTAACACACCCTAAGGGGTTGCTTCAAGGGGGTGCTGCCCCAACCCACGGAGCTCCAACAACCAAGTGAGGAGGAATGTAGTCACCCTCTGAATTACTGCCCTTGACAAATGATGCTTCACTTAGATGATTTTAAGGGGAAGTGGCACTGTGCCACAGGAGCTCGTATTGTTTACAATAGCAATACGAGCTTCTGTGGCACAATAATAAGTAACATCAACTGGTACCATTGTGCATGGTATCACTATTGGATAATATATTTAAAATTATAATTTTCTAATTATATAATTTTTGACTTATATATGACTTACAATATAATTTGACTATGGCAAATAATGTTTCACTTCGTTGTTCTTAACGGGAGGCGGAGTTAAGCTAATGGGGCCAAAGGGGAGTTAATTGCTTAGAATAAGAAAAGTTAATTAACACCATTATGTATAGTATCATTATCGGATAATACATTTAAAATATATTTTTATATAATTTTCATAATGATTTGATAAAGTTAAAATATAAATTATTATTATATTTCTGTAACATTCAATTCATTTATAACAGAGTAGAACAAAGAATATGTTACCAAACGATGAAACAGAATCCAATGTGACCCATTTGAAGATTAATTGATTAGTTTTATATTCTGATATGAGATAAATGCTGCTTGTGCATAATAATCGATCTTATTTAAGGACTAATAAGTAATTTCAATACAGTATTTGATTGTTGAGCAAACATACTCAGGCCAACTGGCGAAAAATTAAAACAACTTTTATCTACATAAGAGTTTATTTCACTTCTTTTCTTCTAAATTCGTTAATATTCTACCAAACAATTTCGAGTTTTAATATCGCAAAAAAAGCGAATTATAGTAATTAATACATTAGCAAAAATTACTTTGGATTTTAAGGTATGTATGAATATTTTATAAATCAAATTATTGAGTTAACAGAATAAAATCTGAAGCTACAACGAAATAAAAATATTATTTACCTTAATCTTTAACTTTTTTATTCAGTATAGATATAACCAGGTAATCTGAATGAATTAAAGTTATTTAATAATCATTAAATTATAATTAAATAATTTGATAATTATTATTTAATAAAATTAAAAATTATTAAATTATTTAATATGATAATTATTAATTTTATTAAATAATTATTATATTAAATAATTTTATTTCTCGAAATTTTATATTTTAATTCAGGTAGATATAATGGAAATGATATTATGAAATGAATACATTATTTACACACAATCAAAAGGAATATTACGCTAATTTTAAAGATTTTATCAGTTTCTAAAATTATTTAATAATTAAATGTTTGCTTTTTTAAATGAGGATTAATTCTATTAACCGAAAGTCATCTCAAATGCTTCCGGTGTTTTCACTTCCCATTGGAAATCAATGTAATGATAAAAATTTTCATTTGAATATTTTTAAGTATTTATAACCGCTTTTAAAAGTTTTTTTTATTTTCTCCGTTAAAACCATATCTTTTATTATCAGTGCAACCCATAGTAATCCTGCAATTTTTTTTAAACTTTTTAAATTTTAACTAAAACAATTTTTACGGGTTCTTATATTTTGTGGAAAATTGCTCTTACTGGCAACATTAGGATCACTTGGTAATGAAAGATTATTTCGTGCAGGAAGTTTTCTAGATCTCCATGATAGTAGCGCCTTCTATTCTAAGCTTCACAGAAACTTCCATACATATACTTTTTGTAACTGGTTAGTACTGATTACAATATTTTTAAAGTAATCAGTATTGTAATAATTTTTTTTATATCCATAACATTTTATTTAGTGCTGCCATCTGTCGGATTGAAGACCAACTACAGTTTTATGTTTTGTAAATTTGAATAATAATAAAAATTAAATTATAAAAACAATTTATAATTTTAAAATAATACTATAAAATTATATTATTTAATAATAATAAACAAATTTGCCTTTTATTAAAAATCAATAGTTTATATTAATGCAAATTTAATTTAATTTCTCATATAATATTTTATGTAATTCAATGGAATTAATTAATATAAGTAAAGTTAATTTAAATCATCTTTTATAATTATTCATTTAAATAATAATACCACTTAAATATTAATGAAAAGAACTTGAATGGTAATTTATAAAAAATAAGTTTTTTATTAGTGCTTAATTTCATTAATCGGAATTATATGTTTCTATTTTCTTATAATATGCTTTAAATTCTTGAAACGTGAGGTACAAATATATAAGTTAATTTCTCAACAAACAATTTTCTAACAGAATTCCAAAAATAATTTCAAACATTATTTACACTAATGCAAAAATTTATAATCTTCTGTTATTTATATTAGTTTTTCAGAATTTACATTTGTTTTTGTCCTAAGTAAACTTTCAAATTACTCAGTGGTAATTCTTCAAGGATTTTCAATGATAATTAAAAAATAAAATTAGATAATATAAGAAAATAGTTTCCATATATTTTTCAAAAAAAAAAAAAAAAAAGCTTAGTTTTGCTTGTATTTATTAATTTATTCATAATATTTCCCAATCATGTAAATAAGTTTAGAAACTGATAGGTAAATAATTTGAGGAATATTGTAATCTAGAAAAATTTTCTAAATTCAAGTCTTAAAATTTTTCATAAAAAAGGAATGAAATTAATAAAATAATGACAACTTTTTAAATTTCTTTTTTTTTTAAATTATTAAACATTAATGAAATATTTTCTGGTATTTTAATAAACAGTATATTTTTTTTTATAAAAAGATATTTATTTGTTTATATTTTTATAAAAACAAATTTATTATTATGGTATTTTAATAAACAGTATATTTTTTTTATAAAAAGATATTTATTTATTTATATTTTTATATAGTTGATACAGCACAAGTTTTCCTGAAATAAATATTTCATTACTTCAAATATTTTACATTAATTTCGTAAATCTTTATTATAGATTCGTAGATTATGAATAAATAAAATACCATTATATTTAATAAAGTTTACATAAATATGATCATTTTAATATGTGTTTTTCATAGTTGAATAAAAATTAATTCTAAATAAAAATGCAAAACAGTTTTATATGCAAAAATTTAAATTCTATAATATTTTGTTGTAGAATATGGAGAAACAAAACCAAGAACAAAAATTTATATATTTTATTCACATAAAATCATAATTAAAAAAATCAATGATATAAAGAATGAAATAAAAAGCGGACTTAATTTCAATATTTTAATTTTAATTTCGAAAATTTAAACTAAAATAAATAAGTAGTTTTCCATTATATTAACCTACTTTTTCTGTTTTAAAAAATTATTTTAAGTTAAATAAAAACTAATTAAATATTAAAGTATGTAAAAGAATTTTCTTCGTATTATTTGCCACAAATTTTTTTTTGCAACTACTTTTTGTTTCTCAGTAATTGTTGATTAATAAGCAATATTTGTAATACAGCAGAGCAATATTTGTAATTGCAGAAAAAGAATGCTTACATTACATCGTTTGACAGAGACTAGTATCGAACTCGTAAGAGCTGGAATGAATCAGAAATCTCCCGAGCACCCACTTCGACAGAGATGGAGACACAGGTTCGAAAGTGCAACATACGTTTTCTATTGTTCAACAGCTAAGACCGAACTAAGGGACTTTCTCTTTAAAAAACGTAAACCTACGACTAAAATCTGGTGAAAAATATAAAATTCATTTTATGTTCGTCGTTCATATAATGCATTGCTACCCATCCTGTCTAGTGGCCAGCTTGCCTGACTGCTGATAGGGAGGTCCTGGGTTCGAATCCCGATTCGGCATGGATGCACTTTCTCTTTCCTATCTTTGTTCTTTCCTTTGAATGGTTGCCTACCTTATAAACGGGTACCTATGGCACGTGTAAACTGAAGAAGTCAAACTATTACGGTTCAGTTGAAAAATGTGGAGCAGCGCACCTCATATTGCGAGCCTAACCGACACTCAACAAAAAATAAATAAATAAATAACCATAATGCATTTGAATCCAAACATGTATGTCTATGCTAATTTTAATGGATTTTAACAAAAAAGTAAAATTTCAAAAGCTCTGGAATTCAACATTTTTTTATTAAAAAATAAAAGCATTTTTATTTTCTAAGCTATATATATATATATATATATATATATATATATATATATATATATATATCATTTTTAGGCACATTCTCATTTGTCTTATACATATGCAAAAAATATAAACTAAATATATAAATAGATAAGAAACGCTAATTGACATTAAGAATTACTTTAAAAGTTTGAAACTAAATTAACATGCTGTGAATTGCAATTATCGTTAATTTATTCAATAAAAGAAATGAGAAAGAATCAGATATTTAATTAAATAAAAATGCGCAAACCAAAACTTAACAAAATCATGTGCAAGGAGATGATTCAGCAATTTACGTTATTACTTTAGGTTTATACTCAGGCGCACCCTGTCTTGTTAAGGCATCATCGTTAAAACAAACTGGCGCCAGGCCCAACCCTTTTATCAAAACACGAAATAAAAAAATATTTCCAATCCAGAAATAAAAAATAAAATCGGTTTTTGCTTATGTTGTATCTAGTTTTGCGTGTGATTGCTACAAATCTCAGCATTTTTTGCGGTTACATGTGTATATATTCCGTAAAGCAGTTTAAAAAAAATGATGCTAATAATACGCGATGTTTCGCTTATTATGGAAATTTATGTACCAATTAAAATTGGTCGTCAGTATTTATTTGTTTATTGATTTTCATTTAAATATTTTTAAATTATTATTAATATTTCATCGATTTTTCATTTACGCATGAAATTGAGAAAATTTTGGACTTTCTTAAAAAGGAAACAGACCAATTTTTGTTGCGTAAGCTCAAATAAAACAACAATTTCAAAAGACACAAAAACAGTTATGGATATAAAAAATGTTCAGGCTACGGAAAAACTATTATTGATGTAAATAAAACATTGTCGCGTTATATATTAATTTACATATAAAATATATATATTGTAAATTTCTTATAATGATGAATGAAAAGTTTTATATTTAAAAAATATATAAATGTATCATATAGACCGATGCGCTTAATGCACTAGCAAATACGATAATTATATCGTTCATTAGTAAATATTGAGTATTGAATACTGACTGAGTCTTAAATATTTGAGTTTGAACTTAAATAACCGCTGAGAAAATAACTCTTGTTAATAATATCTGTCTTTTTTTTTTCAAGTAGCAATAAATTTTGAATTCCTTTTATTTTTGATGATAAAATCTCAAGTTTTGATTCAACAGAGTCGAGTACTCGACGCATTATTGAAAGCTAGAAATTAAGCTTTTCTATTTATCACTTCATAACAAGCATAGATAATTTATAGTTATTGCTCATTAATTTAAAGTGAAATTAACTTAAATGTGCTTTTTTTCCTTTTTCCAAAACGAAATGAAATAGTATGGAATACTATTGAACTCTAAACATATCTTTAAGATTCAAAGTAAAAATATAGTATTCTGAAATTAAGTATTTGTAATTTTTCGCTTTTTATTTTTTTATTCGGAAATTTTATTCAATTTTTGTGTTAAATAGTCCTTTAAATTTGATTCATTTATTCCAATTTATTTAAAAGTAGAAAGTACCACCATTTCCTTTAACAATTCGTCGTAGGTCAAATACAGTTCATATTTGTACTTCCTTGTGTCTTAAAATAATCCAAATGTGTTTCTTCGGTCCAATTTAAAATATTTTAAAGTGATTTTCTGAGTATTTCTAAAGAAAAATATCCTTTTGCATATAATTCTTAGGCAGATTTTTTTCTATTTGCTCTCAGTTTTCTAAAATGGTCTGGAGCGGGAGGGGGGGATTTTATGTATTAAATGTTATCCGAAGAAAAGTGGAGGATTTGTGAAATCTTATTATAAAAAAAAAGTAATTTATTATGAAAAATCAGAAAATACTCAAATTAATGCTGCCAGTACAGATTACTCATTATCACTGCTGCCATTATAGGAATACCAAGGGAACCAAGCCTTCAGAAAGAACTAATCATTAGTTCCTGGGTTCGATACCAGTCCCCGTTGAACAACGGGAGATGGATGTATTGCTTCTACAAACATGTCTGTCGGGG
>JAPDSC010154721.1:6046-63087 GCA_026290005.1 Latrodectus geometricus
TATATATATATATATATATATATATATATATATATATTAAAAATTGCAATTTCAGTTACAATTTTGGTTATGAAGCATCTCTTATTGATAAAGGATCTCTCTATGGTTACAAATTCTGTATGCCAGTATTTTCATACATTTCTATATTTTTATTTATTTTTGCACAAGTTATTTTATAGTTTTGATTTCTTTAAAATTTGCATCATAATAATTTTGTAATATTCAACATTTAAATTATTCAGTGCAAATAAGAGTAATTACTTTTAATTTTTTATATTATTTAGAAGTTTCTTTACCTATTTTTGCTGCTGAGAAGTTTGTATTTGAAATGTTATTTTTCTAGCAATTTCTGTTAATTTGAGTGTAGTTAAAAATTGTTTCACAGGAGAATATCTATTTATATGAACTTCTAATGTGTTCTGTAAGGAAGTTGTAATTTTCAAATATTTAATTAATTTTAAAATATGTTTTTGTAGCAGAAACTCTATGATAACAAAAAAAATTTGACTTGAGTGAATTGATTTCTTGTGTCATATAAAGTTTATTTTTGATGATTTATTGCACACTGAAACTTCACTGCTTAAAATATTGGAGAAGCATTATTTTTAAGATCTCTTGTACATAGTTTCATATGAAGCTTAAAGGAAAAAATAGATTATAAATAAATAAAGTGAAGATCAAAGTCAAATGCATGGAATGAATTTTTGAAGGATCAGAATACTGATAATTGTAATTACAAAAAGGAATTCTTCGTTTTGCGTGTGAGCAGCATTTTTAAAAGTTTTTTAAAAGCAATTTAATTTTTAATTGAGAAAATCATTTAATATACTAAAATTTGTGATTTAGTAAATGCTATCATTTTTAACTAATTTCATATATTAACAAATGTAACTGAGTTAAATTATTTTACCAATGTCAATTCACATGTACAAAAAATAGGAAAAGAAAAATTAAATTTAGGCCAGTTTATATATATGTACATGATAATACAAATGATAATTTGTAAATTTAATTGTGCATCTAAACTAACTGAAATCTTACTAATACTTGTTTACAACAGAAATTTCTTTCGCCACAAGTTGACTGATATTGAGACAAAAAGACATGAAACAAAGAAATAGATATTATCAAGATAGTCTCTAATTATATAAACTTTTTGTATGTTTTCTAATTTGAGTAGATATAATGCAGTAAAAAGAATAAATTAAAGGGCATAAATATTGCATGAATCCTTAGAGCAATGTTTATCAACTAATTAAAATTTCAAAAATTAATTTTTAATGATCAACATGTTTTGGTTTAAAAAAAGCATAGAAAATCTCTTTTTTTCCTTTGAAAATCTTCTAGAAGGGTTGTTTTGCATGTCAAAGCTATGAAAATGAGAGTGTTAGATTCTATTTCATATAGGGAATTATTATCAAAAAATGATTTAAAATAGAGTCTTGTTTATAAATCGATTTGCTGATTGAATGTTTCTGACAAAATTGATGTTAGATTACATGAAACCTCTCAAAAACATATCCAATCAAAAAATTGTCTTTCAATTTATCTGTTATTGGTTCAGCAATTGAAATATATGTTAATTTAAGTATGTAATCAAATGATATTAATTGGATATCTCATTTTTACAGAAAACAGGCAGGTAGAAGTGTTTTTGCTACAGAAAACCATATAGAAAATTCCAAAAAGGATTTGTGAAATGATACTACTTATCAAGCTTTATTCATAATATTATAGATTTAAACAAGCTAATATAATTTTATTTTATTATATGTGCATGAATTCTTTGATGTACATTTACACCTTTCATGATTAGGAAGGCTTTTATTTGTAGTATTCTTTGTTTTTTTCTTGTATTTATAATATTTTAAAAGTTAATTGTTTACTTAATTCAAACACAATTTAAAGAAATTTAAAAGAAGCTTTGATTGTTTAAGAAAATCCCTTTGATTTATATGCATTGATGTTCAATTTATGCCTGTCTCCAATCATTAGGTTAAATATATGGCTTAAGCACTGCTCACTTCCAGTAATTAGTTTATTAGCTCATGCCAACATCCGTAAAGTAAATATTTCTAAAAAACATCCACTTTTTTTTAGCTATATTGGACTTTATAAAATCAGACAAAATGCATGTTTTGTGAAAAGCAAAATAAAAAATTATAAACTTTCTCTGCTGTGGCTTGAAAATGAGAAAACATATCTAATAAATTCATATTTTCTTTTTATGTCACTGTAGCAGTCTAAATAATTTCAGTGTGAACTTTGAAATTATTTCTTCTTTTGGAGATTATTGAACAAGTAGAGATAGACTATACAGTATTTTTTATATGTGAAAAGTGATATTAAATTTAAAATATACTTAATATGGCAACACTGATTAAATTTTATTGCAGGTTGTCAACAGTTGTAGACTGCATGATACTTAATTTATATTTGTTTTTTATCATGTAGTTTTTGTGAAATTAGTTTCTAGTTATTAGTAGTTTAATACTTCTGTTATGAGTAATTATTATGAAATATTCCAATTTTTGTTATTTGAAATTTAAAGTAGTGCAAAATTACTGTATTCAAAGTTTGATTTTGAGTGCGATCAGAGTTTTGAAAGTTAGATAATATCAGAAGAAAAGATTGTCAAAGTTTCTAAAAGACTGTTGTTGTTATTTTACAGCAAGATGATAGCAGTGCATCTATATTACATCATCTTAATCTTTTACCTAAATCAGTTCAACACAAATTGCTTCTTCATTGGAATAAAGATGGTAGATATAGAGATCTCGAAGAAGTATTACAAGTAATTGCTCATGATCCTGAGTATAGTGACATTGTTCAACGAGGTATATAATATTTATCAAATAAATTTTTTAATTTTTTCGATTATTTTATAATGAACTGTTGTGTAATACTTTGTTCTATTGTGTGATTTTCATGTAGTATTCCTAAAAAATATATAGTTGATTGAGATAAAACTGTTTATTGTACATATTGAAAATGAAAAAATTAAAAAATATATTTCAAAGCTAATTGTGTTCAAGAATGTGGTACAGGTAAAAGTTCTGGTAGGAGTAAAAGAATTTGGTATTGCTTACATTGCCAGTACAATTCACTTCCTATTTTATTCTTGTAGCTTATCATTTATTAATCACACCCAGTATGTTTTTTTCATTTTTGGTTCTTTTAATACTATTATTATTAATATTAAGTGAATGTATACATTATTTCTTCTTTATCTCTCCAATTAATTATCTTGATATTTATATTCTGTGCTATTCTTATCCATTATAGTGTTTATTTCAGGAAAAATAGTTTTTCTTTCGTAGAATCATACATGGTATGATATTAAAATATTTACTGACATGAAATCCTTCCTATTCATCAACAATAACTTGACTGTGATTTCTATCAAGAAATCTTAATTATAAACACTATATGATAGTGATTTGTGATATCTACTTAATTTATAGGTATTGCTGTATGCTAGATTTACTATATTAGAAATTTTAAAATATTATTTTCAACAGTAACTTTAATTGCATGACATGTCTTTAGACACAGTCATTTGTCATCAGTAACTTTAGTTGCAAAGGATAAACAAACACAGATGAGCTATGTGTATAGCTAGTCTTGTTTGGTATGAAAAACTATTCATAAGCTAGACTTCTCTTTATCAGAAGGTGTTAAGTAAGTTTCTTTTTTTCTTTTATTCAAAGTATATAAAAAAGAAATACTTCATGAATATGCTGCAATCACAAATATTAAGAAATAAGGCATTGTTTTTTAAGTTAAAATAAATTTATTGAATAATTGTGATTAAAACTTTGAATAAATTAATTATCATTTACCATATGCATGTTTAATATATAGATATATTACCATATACATATTTAAATTTAATTTAGTATTAAACTTAAATACGTATATGGTGATTTTTAATGACCCTTTTGCAATTGTTTAAAAAAAATGTTTTTACTTACAATAATAGTATAAATACGATTATATTTAATGAATTGTATAAATAAATAAGAAAAAGAAATTGAATTTGAGCAATTTTATTTAATTTCTTGGTTAACATGGGCAACTCCAGTTATTTTTAATTAATTTTATAAATTATTGTGCATTTCCATAATTCTGAATTATTTTATACAAAAATAGTTTGTGTGAATTGAATAAATCAATCTTGATACAATTTTTTTGAAAATTTAATAACAATACCTTTTATTGATCTTCTCAGTTACTCTATAAAAATTCTAGTTATTTTATTTTAAGTAATTATTTTTATATTTCTTGTAGATAAGTTTCAACAATGATAATAATCAAATGCAGTCTATCTTTTCTTAAGTTATAAAAAATTTGTTATCCATTTGGGTAATGGCTATTACAAAAAAATTATGTATTTATTTCTACTTCTTAATATTCTTTTTTAATTAAATATTTTCAACAAATTAAATTTGCTTTCAATTTATTTTCTTTTGATATTGCCTTTTATTAGTCAAAAATATTACTAACTAATCTTAATGACAGTAAATTTAATATCTTTGATCTTAAATTTCATCAGCTTAAAATTCTTCTTGATTGACTTTACAGCCTGGGATAAGCCTTAGCCTGCCACATAATCCCTTTCCAGAAGATTCTGTCTTTAATATTTCTCTTCCAGCTGGTTATCTTCAAACACTTTAGGTCATTCGACACATCATCCAGCCATCTTCTTTTTGGTCTTCCCTTTGGTCTGCTACACCCTGGCTTCCTGTATAAGAGTTTTGTTACACGATTCTCAGTTATTTCTCGATGTGGTCGAGTCAAGATAAACGTTGTGCCTTAATAAGTTTCAACATGTCTTTATCTTTAATGAGTGATTCTTATTTTCCTGTTAGTTATTCTCCATAAATTACTATTTACCTAAATTAATCTATTTATCTTCCTCAATATTTTACTTCCAAATATTCTTATGTTATTAATTTCAGGATCCAATTCTTAGAACCATATGTCAATACTGGCTGAGTAATTGTTTTGTATATCTTTAATTTAATAACTTTAAGGATTAATTTATTTCTTAAGCAATGTTTATATTAAAAAAAGTATCTGTCCCCTTTTACAAAATTGCAATTAATTTCTTCTGAAGTTGTATTTGAAATGTTAATGGTTGACTCTAAATATGTAAAACTATTAATAGTTTCAAATCTATAAATCATCAATAATCAGACAATCTCTTTAGTCACTGGTGAAATTAATCTTCTCCATATATTTTGTTTTATTTCCATTAAGGGAAAGACCAACATCGCTTGCAGATTCTATTAATACAACCAATGCATGACTGCTTCTGTTCAAAATCACAATGTTGTCAGTAAAAGCATAAATTGGAATCGTTTTACAGGAAATTAAACCTCTAAAATCCAATTTTTGGATGACGTGTTCAAGAACTAAATTGAACAATAAGGAGGATAATGCCTCACCCTATCAAATACCTGCACTTATTTCAAAAACCTTTGTGAAGTTTGAACAAAATGGTAGTTGAGAATCTTTCAAAGTAGTTTGGATTAGTTTAACTAACTGTGTTGGATATTACGATTAGTTGATAAAATTATGATTTAAAAGTGTATATACAGTTCTAATTATCGATGCAGTTGTAAACCTGAATAATTAGTTAATAAAAATTTACATTATATATAAATAGGAAATTGCAGACAATTTCAAATTGCAAAACTATTTATTCAAATTGCAAAACCATTATTTTTGATAAATTTGACTATAATAATCAAATTTTTTTAATGTAAATTTCATTTCAATAATCAAATCTTTATTTTGAATTTTATTTACTAGCTGTTCAAGATATTGTTTTGTGGCCAAGTATATCTCAAAGTGCAAAAGGTATTTTAACTGCTGGTAAGTTGTGAATTTTTTTAAATAGATTTTGTTTCCCTTGCTTTTATTATTAGGATTATTCATTTTAAATTAAAAACTTGTATAATTATAGCATGAAAAGCTTTTAAAATTT
Source organism: Latrodectus geometricus (assembly GCA_026290005.1). Classification (NCBI taxonomy): domain Eukaryota; kingdom Metazoa; phylum Arthropoda; class Arachnida; order Araneae; family Theridiidae; genus Latrodectus; species Latrodectus geometricus. Next base: position 12,039 of record JAPDSC010154721.1, read on the forward strand.
TGAATTTTATGAACATTTTTAATAATATTTAACATTTTTAAAAAGTTGAGAAAGCTTCTCTTATAATTTGTTTTTATTTGTATATATTTTTACTATTGCATTAAATTTTTTTGTCCTTATATTTATTAATATAAACTTCATTGAGAAATATTAATAATGTTCTTTGCTTCAGGTGTCTTTAAGTCTGTGAAATACAGTTCCAGGAAAATAAGAAAAATGCTCAAGTCTTGTAAATGAGAATAGGCAAATTTGCATTTGTTATTCTTGGCATATCCTTTTCTCATATGCAGTTTTTGGAAAGTTTGTCCAATTGATAGCTGAAGTGAAAATTATCTGGTTAATTGTGTAGCCAGTTTATAAACTGTGATCAGGGGAATGTACATAGTTATTTTGTAATTTATTTTACTATTTGCAAATACCAATTTTTAACATTGACTATTTCTTAGTACTTAACTTTATTTTAGAAAATGGCATTTCAGTTATGAAATTAATTTAATGTTTCAGCTATGTTTTAGTGTAAAGACTTAAAAATATTCACTGTCAGTTAAATTTCACATAAAAATTTAGTCATTGAAAATATAATCTAAACAGCATTGTGTAATTTTATTACATGTACTACATGTTACATTGTTAGAATAACTATTTTGATTTTTTAGTTTTATGGCGAAAAAATTCACTTAATCACACAAATGAATAAAATGACATTCTCTTGTATGTGAAAACTAATGTAGTACCTAATATTATAATTATTGAAACTGAATTTCTTGAAATATATGGATATATTTTTTAATTATTTTTATTAAAAATAAATTTTTTAATAACTTAATCATAAACCTTGTAAAAATACAAATCTATTCTATCCTTGTGTGTATTGAAAATATTTAAAATTGTATTGATTCCTTCATTTTTATTTGAAAGCCAAAGTATATTTATATAATAGCTAGTAGAGTAGTAATTTAATACTTCAAAACCTTAAATGTTTACCATTATTGATACTTTTCCCCATTGATACTTATACGCAAGTCCTGATATGATTATATAATCTTGTTACAGAACTGTCAGAGAAACAGATAGTGCTGTGGTCAACAATTAGTGGGTTTGAGTCCTATATTAATGTTGGAAGTTTGTGTTACTTTAGAATCCACTTTAAACTGTAAGTGCTAGTTTGATTAGCCATTCTTGAGTGCAAACACTTTACTAGTGAGCAACAAACAAATTACCTAATATGTATGATTTAACATTAATCTCAGTAAAAACCCTAAAAATTTTTTTAAAACATCACCCCCAACATAATAATTTGTCTGTAACTAACTAACTTCTCGACACTACAGTCCATGACTATCTTAACAATTTGGCTTAAAGCAATCTATCTTATTCCTTATTTTTCCAGTTTGCCTTTCTAAAGTTTTTATGCTCCTTTTTAACCTCTTTTCCTTGATCTTCCTCATTTTCTCTGACCTTGACACTGACCCTCAAATTTTTTTTGGTTCATTGGTTGTCATTCATTTTTTCCGTGTGTCCCAACCACTGGATTTTTTTTTATTTCATATGTTTTATTATCTTTTTCTTTCAACAATTTTTAAATTTCATGGTTATATTTTTTCCTCCATACATCACCATATTTAATTGGTACAAATATGGCTCTTAAAATTTTTCTAATCCATATGTAACAGCTGGTTTGATCACAGTTTTATACACCTGTAATTTCATCTTCCATGTTATCACCTTAAATCTTATTAGTTTCTGTTATGCAAAAAAGCTGTGATTACTTACCCTTGTTTAATTTCTGGCATCATATATATTTTTTTGTGACAATTAAGCCCAAATACTTAAATTCATTTATCTTAAGTTCTGTATTTGTATCAGTTTCTTTACAATGCATTATCATATATTTAATTTTTTATTTTGATTTCTAATCCCAAAACATCAGCTTCTCTAACTTATTGATTCAATCAAGGCATTCTTGCTTCTAGCTATCAAAATTTTCGTATTTTATTGTATATAATCCGTGGATTATGTGTTATAAAAGTTCCGAATTTCGTTATGCGTATTATACGCTGCCGCGGATAATCTGATAAAAAACATTCTCCATCAGAAAAGCTTACAAGAAAGTTTCGAAAGAAATACTCTTTATGTTTCACAAAATCAATAACAGGTGGTACCAAGATACACCTCAGTTATTTAAACTATAATCGGCTTTGTTCAATTACGTTCAAAAACGAATTCGGTTCCTCTTAAAGATATTACAGTTGTAAATTCGCTAACGTCATTGTGCAATTTGCCTTGACGTGAGCTGTTTCGTTTTTAAAATATTCAAATTCGTATATCGTCATATGGAAGCGAAAACTTTTAAGTTAAACAGCAGATTTTAAATTAAAAGCTATAGCGAAAGCAAATAAAAAAAGTGGCGTCAAATCTGTTAATGTGAAGTGATAAACAAAGCATGTGCGGTATAAAAAAAGTTGTATGAAATACGCAATTTGTAAATAATCCATTTCTTTCATTTAAATATTAATGAAGCAAAAATATATTAATTTAAATATGTCTAACATCATTTTAAAAGATATTAGAAGCTAAACATCGATAAGTTTTACAAGAATCTTCTCGAAATTATCGCTCTTGATCGATCTAGTGTTTTCATCTCAAGTTATTTGCACTTTTGCGATGAAGTGGATTTAGACTGATATTTTTCATAATAAATGCTTTTTTTTCTATGCAATTTATTAAATTTTTAATCCTACTGTACATCTTTTTTATTTTATGTGACACCCATATTATCAGCAATACATGTTTTAGACTATTTGCCGGGAAAAATTGCCGTGGATTATACGCCGCTGCGGATTATGCAACGCTTTATTTCCTTTCACTCAAAAAAACGGCCGTGCAGATAATACGCTGCTGCGGATTATACAGGAAAATACGGTACATAATTTGCAAATGCCAAAATTTAAGTCATTCTGTTGAAAACTGAGATGGGGCTATAATTTTCTTTATCATGAGTTTATAAAAATCTTTTATAGATGCATTTTTTCCCTTTAGAAATGCATGTTTTAAATATGCTTTACAATACAATATATTTTTTAAAAGAGATTTCACAATATAATAAGAAAAATTTTTTGTTCACATATAAATTTTTGTAAAACAAATGATGAAAAAAATTTAAATTGAAAATGTGAAGATATAAACTAAAAATTTTTATCTAAGATTTATGATGTTAAGTTAATAATATCCTTAAAGTATAAAAAATTAAAATAAAAGTTATGTACTGATATTTATGGAATATCTTTTGTGAACATATGCAATTATTTTAAAGATAATTACTTTAAACATATTAGATTTGTAATGAAAAAACTAGTGTTGCTTATAATAAACAAAATTAATTTCTATTAATATTTTTTAAAATAGATAAAACTCATAAAAAATTCAAATATGTACATAAAAAATGCATTGTGTACTAATTCAGCGATTTCTTTCTTGAATATGTTTTTTTATATGAATATTTAAAAATAAACACCATGATACATGTTTGATTTTGCAATGAAACACATTGATTATCGTGTAAACAAAATAACTTTCACTAACAATATTCTCGAGCTTTTTTCCAACTTTAACAGCATATATACACTACATATGTACATCTATGTGCACAATCAATAAAAACATGCATAAACACAAATGAAATATCTCCAGAGAAGTTAGTCTGTACTGCTCTTATATTCATGGTGTGCTCCCCTTAGTTAATTCTTTTATAATGGTATCTTTATATATATTTTTTATTAGAATTATAAGAATTTTATTTAATTTTTTTATTATTCATAATAATTTAGTTTTCAAATCTCTCAAGAAATATTTTCAAAAGGATCAATATATATATATAACTAATTATATTTTTGTAATTAAGAAAAACTGTAAAAAAATAATTAAAAAATTCTAACTATCCATTACCATACAAAAGATTTAAATAATTCATGTAAAGATTTTTGAATATTTAAATGAAACCATTTCTATCATAGCTGTTGACTCATTTAATACTTTTGAAATAATTATCATTTAAGTAAAAAATATAAATTTTTACAAATATTTATCCTTATTTTTATTTAAAAATATAAATATAATACAAATAAGTTTGGTTAAAAAAATAATAGGTAAATAATATTCAATATGTGAAAGTCAAACCTTCTCTAAAACATTTAATCACTCTTGAAATTTGTTGCTTAAGAATTTGTACGAAATCTAAATTAGAGCCTGCAATGTAAAATGAATAAAATTGTGTGGTAGCATTCACTAAAACTAAAGTAGTAAACTCTTGTATGCATTACATATCTGTAGAATCAAATCTTCTATTTTTTCTAAATGATGTTTATTTTACATATCTTTGCAATATAAAAAGTACATTTTTTTTTTTTCATTTCTGCTTAGTAAAAACTGTCTGCAAAAATAGCAAATTGTCATTTTATTTTAATTTTTAGGAAGAATTTATTTGATACTATTTGAAAATTTTCAATGACCTAAGATTTCATATAATGTTAAAATAATAAAATTAATTTTTTCTGCTTAAAGTTTAGTTAGATTTATAAACACCACAAAAATGTAATTTTTTTAAGCAGAATTTTCAAAAATAATTTGATAATATAATAAATTTGGGTTATTTTTTTCTCTACCATTGAAAAAAATGGTGACTATTTTATAAAATTTCTGAAGAGTTTTTGTGCTATTAAAAATGAGTTATTGTTTTCCTGTGTTAAAGAAATCATAGCAGTAATGTACTTGAAAACAGGCAATTTTCAATCAGATATGCATTGTAAATGTTTGTCTAAAATGTTCAAATATAAAAAAAAATGTTTGTAATTTTAAATAAATTTCAAGATTAGATTGTCATACTCTTTACATTTCTTTGTATGATCATTTTATAAATTATTTTTTCTTATACTACCATAAGTTACATAAGACATTGTCATAACACTGCTTATAACCAGATAAACTACATTTAAATTGTTGATATTTATACATAATTCTAAAACAATTATACATAGGTATAATTAAGGTAGGATAAATAGAGATATGTATATTTATAAAAATTGTGACTAAGATTTTAACTCTGATCGATCGATAAATAATTAATAAGATTTGAAATTTACCAATTATCAACAGACATCAAAACTGATTTATATATTCTTAGAAATATATATTTAATTGATAATCTGAATATTTTCAAATTTATTCAAGGAAAATTGTAGAGAAAAAAAAATTTAACTGTATATCAAACAAAAAAAATTGTATGCTTATATATTAAATTGGAATGTTTTTTTGACTAACCAAATTAATAAATTGTTAATAAAAATATTTGCTGAATGAGAAATTAAAAAGCAGAATCATTGAACTGTTAAGAATTATTTAAATAAATTATGACAAAGATTATTAAATCTGTAATTTTTGAATAAGTCATTATAAAAAAAAAGTAAATTCCACCATTTGGTACTATATTTATTAGAAAAGTTTTCATAATTTACTTTTATGTGCTACTTAATAGGGCTTTAGAAACAAGAAAAACATACACTGTACAGCAACATTAAGCACAAGCATAAATAATTTATGCTTATGCCCATTGTGCTGTGTATAATCATTACATATTAATATAATTGATAAAAATCAAATTGGTTCTTTAATTTTAATTCAAAACTTTGAATCAGTGCTATTGGTTAAATATTTTTAACTAATGCAACTACTGAAATATATATGTTTTGTACAACCTGGAATAATATTTACCGTATTTTTCGCCGTCGTATAAGACGCACCGGCATATAAGACTCACCCAATTTTAAAGGAAGCAAATCTAGAAAAAAAAGATTATGAACCAAATTCTGTAGTAAAATATTTTATATCAACTGTATAATGTGCACGAAGACTTTCCGTGGAATTGTTTCTTTTGGGAATGTTTTCCTTTTAAAGATCAACATTTGCGGCAGTTTGGTACCATCTGCACAGCAGGACAGCACAACCGAGTAGTGGGTTTTTTCATGCCCTGAGGTTTTTACGGTTATGCTTTTGGCTCCTTTGTTATCTACGGTTCTGTTAGATGGCACATCAAACATTAGCGGGACTTCATCCATGTTCCCAATCTGGCTCATTTCAAAGTTATTCTTCTTCCTCGCATCAATAACAAAACTTATGAAAAGACAGAATCTTTGATTCGTATTCCTTGCCATGGTGGGCTTTTGTATTTGCCATATAAGACGCAGGTACTTTTTCCCCCGATTTTTGGGGAGAAAAAGTGGGTCTTATACGGGAAAAAATACGGTACTTGATATTAATTCTATTTACATCTTTGTAGAAACATATAAATTATTCAACAATAAGTTCTAGAAATTTAAACATGAAAATTGTTCTATGTTTATAAATTCAAAATGATTTTTTTTTTTTTTTTTTTTTTTTTTTGTAAATAATTTTAAAAAAAATCTAAAAGCAGTTAACTTATTTTTTTTCTAACACTAAAAATTATGTAGTGCATATTACATAATTTTTAAACCTATATATTACATCGGCTTAGTTTATTTCATAATATTATGATACAAAATTAATTACATTACTTAAAAAGATTAGTTAAATTAGATTTGTGAAAGAGCAAGAGAAAAATATATTGCAAATGCAAATGGGTGATCATTCTTTGAAAAACAATGGCAAGTTATGTAAAATTACTTGAATAGAGCTTTGGCACCACTTTACAATATAACTTGAGCTGCTATAAAACATTTTGAAATATCTGTGTGTGTCTTGTAACTTTTATATTTTTTTGATTTTTACAATTAGTTTTACAAAAATTTAACCCAAAAATTTCAAGTGGCCATTTTGATACAGGCATTAATAATATGAAAAAACATATCTTCCTTTAATTAACATAGATGGAATCAAACTACTCATCTTTATTCTCCAAGACTGCTATCGTTATGCTGTTTGAGCTTTATACTTTTCCTTAGTAGGAGTCAAACTTATAACAATTAGCTTCAAACCTGGTATTCTAAACATTGCGAAATTAATTTTAAATATCAGATTGGGGGAAATAAAACTCATGATTTTTAAAAATCAGTAAATTTATCATAGGATCTCTTAAATTAGCACAATAGTAAACAACCGGATTAATTAAAATACAAATACTTAAAAATAATAAATCAATTTTATTTTCCTAGATGAAAACTAGATTATTTTCTAAATATTAGGAAAAATGAAAATGAAATATAGCATGTCTTAATACAGTTTCAATTGTCTTCTGAAAGCAATTAAAATTAGCAGAAATTGCTTATTAATTTTATCATTACTACTGTCTCACCATTATATTGGAAACACAGTATTTTTGAAAAATGTTAAAAGACTATAAAATCTTGTTTCTGTATGTTTCAATTTTATAACCAAAACATTTTTAAAAACTAAGTAATTTAGGAATTTTTAAGTTAATGCAATTTTTTGTTATATTATTTTAGAGAAAAAAATTCTTTTATATTTTTTGAATTTGTTTACTTTCAATATAATTCATTTAATGGTTTTTCTTTATAATATATTTCCAGTTTTTTTTTTCTTTCTTTTTTGTAAATGATCAAAAATTATTGATTTTATTCAGAAATTGTCAGAGTTGGGTTGAATTTATCTGCTTCATTTTAATTGTGAACAACCTAAAAAAAATATTTTCCCCATTCAAAAAATGTGTTGTCCAATTATACATGTTAATATTTATAATAAAATTTGAATTTTATATTTTCAATTTATTGTCAATATAAATAATTAAATGAGAAATTCTTTAAAATTTTTCTTCACATTATTTAAAAATTGTAAATTTGTATATTGAAGTTCCTTTTTTGTAAATTAAGGTTAGTGATATATACTTAATTCAAAAAAATTCACAGAAAAGAACAGACTTCTTCTTAACATAGAGAAATTACTGGAAAAAAATAAATCTAAATATTAGAATAACTTTCTTTCATTTATAATTAATCTTTTTAGCAATAGCTATTTTGTATTAATATAAAAGCATATGGTTTATTTTATGTAAGATATGTATTCTAACAATATGATTACACATTTATTCACATGATAAAGAAATATGTTTTCTTTGAAATTTTTCAAGGGAAACTCATAAAGATATTAGTAAAAGTTTGGTAAAATCTTGCTTATTATAATATTTGTAATAGTAACATAATAATAATAAATGCATAATAATAAACATAATAGTAGAATAAAAACAATTGCACCCTTTAAACCTTAACATTGCTGAGTGAAAAACAAAATTGATTTTAATAATTGATGAATTTAAAAAAATAATTTTGAGCTTAATCATCAGTTGTAAAACCAGAATTCTTCCATTTTTATAATCTTAAAGAGAATAATGAATTATTGTGTAATACTGCTTAGAAGAGTTAAATTCATATTCTGATGTTTCTGTAACTTTATGTGTAATCATTAAATTTATAAGCAAAATTAACCTGTGAAGTATTATATATAAAAGGAAACTTCTTTCTTTATATAACTGAAAAACTTTACTATTAAAATATACTTACATTTTTTCTTAAAAATTTTACATGCATATTTTGTTTAACTTTTCTAATAAAGTTTTAAAAAAAATTGCATATCTAAAGTATTCAAGCTTATATATTCTGCTTTTGATAAAACCTTTAGTAAATGTTAAATGGAATTTTACCAATTCTGTACCAAATATATCAATATTCTTGATTTTTGAGTATGAAAAAAATTGCAGAACCAAGTATTTCAAAAGTAAACTAAATATTTTGGCAGTACTTGTTCAGTTACTAAGGATCAATTAAATTAACTCAAAATCAGTTCAGAAACTGTACTTGTGAAGATGTGCAGTAAAAAGATTATATAAAAATGTTAGTTACAATAAAAACAAAAATTTAAAAGGTTTTAAAGAAATTAAAATAAAATCATTAAAAACTTTAATTCTATGGCCCAAGTGGGGACCAAGGCCTTACGTGCTTAAGTCTGTTTTAATGACCGAAAGCTCTGGTTGCAAATCATATGTCCCGGTTAGGTGGTCAACTAATGTGAAAGCCCCAGCGTTTAGCTCCCAAACATATTCATTTTTATCAACTCCCTGAAGCCAGAAAAGGCTGAGTCGACCTTGGAAGCCTGAGAACTGAACCTCAGAACTGCGTGTAAGGAGTGCAAAATGCTATCACAATGTCACCAGGATTCTATAACAATGCTTATCATGTAATAAAATTAATTAAATTACTTAAAAGCTGATATTTCCTTTCATCTTTATTAACTAGCATCAAGCAATAAAATTGATGTCTAAAAATATTTAAAACTTTACTTCAATGAAATTTTTTATAATCAGTGCATAATGAAATAAACATAGGAGTACAGTGTAGATTCATAATTGATCAGGGAAAGGTCGCTGAAGCATCGACTGTCATTAACATCTTTTTGAAAAAATAACCTGGTCACTGCTATCCAATGACAACTGATTTTAAACTTCCGTATGGGTGGCAGGAATTTTGCATGATTCTAAAATTATTATTTATCTATGAAACATATTTTCAATACGATCTAAAATTTTTCAAAGAAATTATTAAATTAACCCTTATTTGCAAGAAGTGGCATGCAAATCAATGACAAAAATATCATGATCACTAACATACTATATTAATATTATGTTGTCCACTTGATTTATTTGTGTCGCCAAAAAATGGAGGTAATATTACCAGTTACAATATATATGTGAATGGTATGTACAAAAAGACTGATAATTTTTAATTATATTTTTTACATAGAGCATGACATGAACAATGCTCTTTTTTCTAAAAATTAAATTCTTAAAAATATTTTCATTGTTCTATAATAAAAACCATTACAAAATAAAATATTCAAGCTTTTTTATATGAAAGCTCTTTATTTCTATTCATCTGCAGAAATTACAGTATTTGGCTTTTCAAACATATTATAATCATACTGATAGATCACAAAAAACTGAGTTCAAAGTATGTCAATTTCTTCTAAATTTATGAAATATTTTTAGTATATATGATGTACAATCTTTGTTTTTCTTATAATCAGTAGAGTGGTATGAAAATTCAACAAAAAAGTTAAAATATTTCTAAAAAAACTGAAAAAAAAATCTTTTATATTAGCAATTTTCATAGATGTTAAAATATGATAAATTTAAAACTATTGCATATACAAAATGATAAATAATAACATATGTATAATTATATTAAAACCTAGCATATTAAACCCATTTCTTAAGATATTTGAAGCTTATACATTTTCTTCACAAGTAAACTAAAAAAAAAAAAAAAACGCTTAGAAATTTTAAAACAAATGACTCATTTGAGACCTTTGTAATTTTGGAATGCTGATAGTTACACAAATTGAAAACAAATGTTATATTAACTTTCAAATATACTTTAATTAAGAAATGTCACTTAAAAAAATAAATAAAAAGGTTTGTGAGATTTGCTTATGGTTATTTTTGCATACAAGGACTAATTAGACCAGGTTTGAAGAAGATTCTGAACTACTGCAAACATCCAAGCCCAAAGCGGAATTTGAACTCATGAACTGTTAAACAGAAGCCAAGCACACTAACCATTTGGATACCACCTCAAAATAAAAATATTGGTTGAACACTGTAAAACTAATAATTTAAATAAAACAACTCTTAATAATGAAGCAATTTCTATGTTTTAGTAAAAATCCAAATTTTTATCAACTTGGAGATATGTTTGATTATTCATTTAAATCTAATAAAAATCTCATTCTTTTGGATTTGGTGGAAAAGATTATGATTAGCTTAACTAGGTAATTATTCATACAAGCAGATATATCTAATACATGCCTACTTGGCATTCAATTAAAGTAAGCAAATGAAAATTAATCAATGGATATCTTGAATGAATGACTTATGACATAATGTACTCCAGATGTTTATGGCTATGATGATGAACTAAATACTATTATTCTTTATGTACTATAATATTATTATTGATGAACTAAATACTTACATTTTAATTTTTGGTCAATAATATCATGATATAAATAAATGAGTGTAAAATTATAGAAAGATATTAATAAAAAATTCATTTTCATTTAACTTTATCATTTTAATGTGTAATTTTTTGGTTTATTGTAGTTAAAGTTAGTTTATAAAGAAAGTTTTTTTTGTTTGTTTTTAATTATAAATGTAGAAATATTTACAATAAAACTTTAAGTTTAAATGTAAATATCAAAAAATCAGTTCCTAAAATTTTGCTGAAATATTTCATAAATTAATTCAATTTCTAAGTAATTCCAATTCAAAATCTTAAATAATCAAGAAGGTATTTTGTTTTCTATATTTTCATTTAAAAAAAAGAAGAAGAGGAGGAGGAGTAGATTTTTACACGTAACATAAACTTTAATACATCAGTGTCAAAATAAAATCTGTGTGATAAACAAATTTTAAATTTGACAAAATTAATAACACCTCAAAACAGCAAAAATTAATAATTTTCATTATAAGCAATATAATTTTATAGGAATCAATTACAGATCATTCTTTTTAAATATCTACTATATGAACAGTAATTTGTTTTCACAGTTTTGTAATAAAAAATTTTTATTAATAATTTGTCATGAAATATTTATAAGTAATTTGCATATGGATATTGTACATGGATGAATAAATTTAAATCAACTTCTTTGCCTTAAATGAGGATTTTCTGCCTAATTATTAGAGTATATTAATTATAGTACAAAAATGCGTTGTTAAAAGATTCTGTTATTGTAATAAAATATTTTGCTGCTAGAAAATTCTCCAGTTTTTTTCAAATTTTTAAGTTTTAATAATTTATATTGTATTTGTTATTTTTCTAATTGAACTGTTTACTGCTTTAAGAAATATGACATTATAATTATTAAAGTAAGCATAAAAAATGTATATGTATATATGAAATAGAAATTAAAAAATAGTTTAGAACAAAGAATAAATAAGTCAATAAACGAAATTTCCCATATAAAATTTCAATTAACTTTATCATTACAATTGAATTTATATCCCATTTACTTAATTAAATTAATGGTATCCAGAAGTATCCATTAGACATATTTCTATTGGGTGGAAAATGTTGTCTTAATGAGTATTGTATGCATTTGTATTTATAAAATACTGAAAATTTATTAAAAACTGAAAATTAGTTGCTTTTGCATAGCAATAAAAGTAATTAAAGGAAAAATATAATCTAAATGCAGGTGTGATTCTCAAAGCTTATTCAAATAAAAAAAAATATTTGCAAGAAATAACATATTTATAAAAGTTTCAACTATTGCTTAAATAATAGCATCTATATAACTTTGAGAATATCAGTGTAATACAGAAAATAAAAATCCTTCAGTTACAAGAAAGAAAATAATATTTATTGTAAAAATAAAATTATTAATTGTAGCATACATAAAACTTCTTTACATAATCACCTCTTGTAGTTTCTAAACTTGAGCTTCATGTTATTTTCTTCATAACAAGAAAATTCTATCAGAATTTTCCTGTTATAGTCTTCTTTCACCAAATCAAACTAGGAATTCATTGTATTTCATATCAAAAGGTACAACTGAGATACATTTTTAGACAGATTCTAACAATCTGGTCAAATTTTAAAAATACAAGCCATCTGAAACAGAACATGAGGCATGCTTTCTGAAGATTTAAGCTTTATAATGTTTGTTTGCCCTTGCATAGGAACATCAATCTATGATGGAAATTTTCAGTATTTTAGAACATTTGCATTTAGCAATTTTTAATTTTTACCTAAGCTGAAATAAATTTCTGAGTGATAAATTTTGAGGAAGGGAAGTAGAATTGGGCAAATAGGGCTAAATGGACTTGTTCCATAAGTATGTAACTTGAAAATTTTGAATTTGTGGCCAGGTGAACCAAATGCAGAACACATGATTCACCAATGTATGAGTGAAAATGGAGAAAATTTCACTCTAGGCAACAGAATTGCATGGTTGGTTAGGGCCTAGTTCTTGTTACAGGAAGGTAGTGAGCTCAAATCCCGGTTTAGCCGAAGATCTGTCATGTTTCCTAATGGCGACTGGGGCACGTAAAATATGTCATGTTCACAATGTCCTCCATGTTCCCATTCCAAATTAATATCTCTGAGGATGTTTGGAGCCAGGCCATGGGTCTTCTCTGGGTTCAATCTCTAAATTGGAAAACTCAGATGGTGCTGCCATATATGAGCCAAAGTCGTACTTTTATGGAGGTGCTCGGTTCAAAAATGGAAGACGCTCTTTCTGACTTCATTCACCCATTCCCTGATGAGCGGACTTGGCTTCGCCAAGTGTCATAAGTAACAACAACAGAATTGCTTTTCCCCAATAAATTTTGAATTTTCATTTTTATAAAACAATGTTCTTCATTTTCTGGAGGGCCTTTGTGATATAAATTTTATATTCATATGCCATAAATATAAAATTGGTGAAGTACTCATTGAATGAAAAATGTTGAGAGATTATTTGCAGAAATATTCTTTTCATGACAAAAGATTATGATAAATATTCTCTAAAACACTGTCAAACATGTACTTACTATAACATGATCAAAATAGAAGCCTATGAAAGTCATTAATCTTTTGACATAATTGCTTCAATACAATTTAAATTATTATATCATCTAAATAAAATATGTGCCAAGTTGAATGATAATTTATTCAAATTAACAAACTTAATGAAGTTATATTTATATAAACATATTTTAATGTCTAAGTTAAAAAAAAAAATTTATACCTAAATTTCTCATTTTATTGTAAACAAATAATTAGTTGGAACAATTCCATCAGTAACAACATTAATTTCAAAATAAAAATAATTAAATTTAAAACAACATAGTTATGACATAAATGTTTTTTGTTCAGTTTATCAACATAAATGAATTATATATAAACACTTGAATTGTTTTAAAAGGAAGTACATTGAATACCATATTTTTAGAATAAGAAAATTTTCGGTGAAAATGCGCTTTAGGTCCCCTACTCTGCCAACTTGACGAAAGTGTGCTGTGGGTCCCGTACTTGGCGGGTTTTCAAAAACGCTGTTGCCATGGCGATAATGGAATACGATTTTTAACTAATCAGCAACCAATGAAAATGACCGATTTTTCCAACTGAAACTAATTAACGACCAATGAAAATGCTAAAACAAAAAAACCAATTAATGAGCATGCGCGAAAAACGCAAATTATTTCCTACGAAGGTTGCCATAAAGAGCTCATTGGCTATAAAAATGTCCGGTTTACCACGCTTGGTGCATTTATCGCCAAGTTGGCAGAGTAGGGGACCTAAAGCGCAGATTAACGAAATTTTCTATTTTCATATAAAACATTTTTTGCCATGTAAAAGTTGCTTTAAGAGAATAATTACCAAAAGATAAACTAGTTTTGACTTATGAAAATAATTTAGCTAAATTAAAAACATGCTACAAGATCACTTTCTTCAAATCACCAAGAAATTCTAATGATCTCACTTTTTATCTTTACTAAAGTAATGGTTTGAAAAGTTAATTTCTCTTGATTTGTTATCATGGCTAAAACAAATGTAGATAATTTCACAATTACTTTTGTGATTTGGATTTTATTATAAATACTGGATATTTTGTGATATCTAAACTCATTCTCAATAACAGAATTGTATTATTTAACATATTAGAAAAATTAGGTTAAAGTGAAGACTGGTCTACTATCATGGAGATAAGAAAAGGCATTATTCCTTTTTTATAAGTTCAAACCTCAAATAAAATTTGTAGAAAAATGTTTTGTAAATACAATTTTTTTTAATTCCTTTGGGTCTGCTTCAATTTAATTCGATTATTTAAGGTGTAAAAATTTTCTTCCATGTATGACTTTATAATTCTAAAAGAATAAAAGTAGTTTTTTGTTAAATATACAATTAAAATTTCATGCACTTTTCAATTAACCAAGCCCTAAACATACCCAAGTTCAAATACTATAAACTATTCTATTACCATATTTGATACCAAGTAAAATTGTGAGAAATGAAAGTAACAAAATAGATGAATAATTAACTTTATATTCATACTAATACATTATTATTCCCTTAAATATAAAGTTAATTTTATGTTACTGTTATGAAAAATATCAAATACAAGTAAAGTATGAACACTTAATATTAGAAGAGAAAAAAATATTAAAATATGTAATAAAAAGAAATAATATAAATTTTCAATATGCAAAAGCAAATAAAATAGAGAATTTAAAATGATCATCTTTGAACATTATTTTCTTGATATTTCTCTTCTTGATGTTTTAGATAATGTTCTTTAAGGAGATGTTTAAATTTAAATCCTTTCTTACACTTCATACAAATATAAAAATGTTTATCCGAATGCATAAATCTATGCCTGTGTAAGCTTCCTTTTAAACTAAATCCTTTATCACAAACGTCACAAATAAAAGGTTTCTCTTTTGTGTGAGTGAAGTAATGACTCCTAAGCTGGAATTCATTATTGAACTTTTTCTTGCATAAGCTGCACACAAAGTCTTGAATTGGAGATGGGAAATGGTCCTCAAATATGCTTTTTATACTATAACTCTGATTACAAATATTACATTTTTCACCCATGTGAATAACAGAGTGCTTTCTGAGTTGAGCTTTAAAATCAAAAACTGTCTCACAAATATCGCATCTGTAACCCATATTTGTATCAATTACATAAATAATTTGTAGATTTATTTCCAATAGAAAACTAAATAGAATTATATGAAAATTATTATTTTCATAAGCTCCATCAAATTTAGTATTTATATTTAAATATTCTTTTCATTTTAGTCGATTTTGCTAAGCGACAAGGAATAACCAACCGAATTTCGTTGATAGTTTAGTTTTAAATTTAAAACTTCATTCCTTGACTAAAAAGAAATCAATGGCGTTGTATAGAAGTAAAAACTTCGTTACATCAATCAAATTGATTCATCATATTACGTTTCAAACTATCTATTCTTCCTTCGATAAACCCGAATTTCTACATATAATTCTCACAAAAATTGATCAATCAATAAAGTCAACAATTGATCAAATGATTATTTCAGTTGTTGGGTACTACAGCAAAAATTACTGGCTTATATAATTAACGCATTTTTTATAGTGATGAAGTAGTTTACATGATAAATTGAAACACTGCCATCTAGAGAAGCCTAGTAGATAATTTCATACGACACCATCGGATCCTCGAGGATGAAATTACCTGCTTACTTTCCAGGGTGAAATTGAAAATAAACATAAGTTACCCAGTGAGGACGAATGTGGTCACCCGCCTAATCACTACCCGCGGAAGGTGATGATTTACTTTGTTGATCTTGTGCGAAAGAGTGTGAAGCTATTGAACATCTGGAGCTCAAAATTTAAAGTATAAAAATTAATTTAATTGTTTGGGTAATTTCAAGGATAGCTTACTTTTATATCAACATTTGAAACGTAACTGCTGAAAAAAACTTACTTATTTCTAATAACACATTCGAGGATTAATTATCTGTGGGAAGGTTGAGAGTGGAAACTTATATATATAGATATTAATAAGTAGTAAATGTAAAAATAATGTCTTATTAAATCAAAAAGAAATTTAAGTTTATTACTCCTATTTAATTTAAGGTAAATGAAATATTTATCAAAAAGTACGAAAAAATTTTATATAATAAAAAATACATTAGCATTTATAGTAATTACTCCATAATTCAAAGAAAATATATGAAAAAGGATATTGCAATCTAATTTAATTGAAAAAATGTTGATATGAATTTTAAGACGATTTTTATTAAAAATTAGTATTTTTTTTAACTATCTCTTTTTGATTTATATTAACATTTTCCCAATATTTTTTCAGATGCCGAACTCGTGTTGTATAATTAAATGCAAGAATAATTAATAACATAGAAAATGAAGTCCATGTATTTGGATTCCAAAAGATGAACTGCTGAAACATCGGATAAAAGCAACCTCAAGAAAGGATTTTAATGTAACTAAAAATGCAATGGTAAATTAATATAAAAAACTTTTTTAACTTCTGAAAGTAAAAAGTAATTAAAAGAATTAACTGCTAATAACTTAGATTCCAACGCTACAAAAAAAAAGTTAAATTAAATTAATTCTTTCACAAATTACTGTAATACACATTGTAGGTGACAATATTATTTTTATTTTATGTGCATGACTGGTTCTTATACTTTTTGTGTATTTAAATTTAAAGAGTTTTAGAAAGTTTCCAAACATAAGTTATTTTAATATTTTTTAAAATATCTCTTCTTTTGTAATACAATGATTACAAAGGATCAATTTATTAGGGCAGATATAGTTTTGACAATTTTAATATAATCTAAAGCAAATAATTAGCTATAAAATAAGGTATACGAATATGATTAGTTTTTTTTATTTCAATTTCAATATAAATATATAATGTTTTTGAAATATTTAAGCTTTGCTTTCTTTGTACCTTAAAATAATATTTTTTTTCCGTAACTGTGCAAAATTATCTGATATTTCGTAAAGTTTTTTTTTTTTTTTTTTCATGCATCTTTTACTAATTATTTTATTAAAATATAATGCATTTTCATCGAATTGGATTTATGATATGTTTTATATACAATGAATTTATTTCATTTTATGTATAAATTGCTTCTACAATAAAAATGTTTCTGTGAAAAATTTGCTTTATTTCCCTTTTTAATTATTCTTTAAATATAATAAATTTGATGCTGTTGATTGCTCTTTAATGGAAAAAATAAAATGCTTCTTTCATAATAAATATATAATAATAATTAAAAAAGCAATAATGTGAATACATTTTGCATCAAATAAGTGCTGGAAAATACAATTAACATTTAGATAATTAAAGAGTAACATTATAAGAAGTAAGATTGCAATATTAAAAGTATTTGCTGTAATTTTTTAATCACATGTATTAATATAAAATCTTTATATATTTTTACATGCAGTTAAGCAATCTCTTAATTCAAATTTTTCTTTTAATGAACTAATTTTTCTCTTTTTACGCATGAAAATATTTTAACTTAGAAAAAAAAAAATGAAACTTTGCTTTCTTTTAAGAAATAGTAAAAAGATCAAAACACTTGAGATTTAGAAAATTTTTAATATTTAACTATGATGAAAGCGTTGAAAAAGTTTCTAAATCCACAGAGTAAATGAAAAGCAACTAAGCATTAGAGGTTTCGCGTTAGGCTGACTATCTAACCGGAACAAATGCTTTGTAAACTAGAGCCTTGGGTCAAGAAAATATATATAGGCTCTGTAGACTCTATGACTCTATCTTTCCTCTGGATTTAGTTTAGTTTAAAGTGATTTAAACTTCAATAATCGATGAATCCCTGCTTAAGTAGCATTTGTGATTAAAAAACTAGTAAAACTATATTTCAAAATGCCCCCTTGGCGATTTTTGGTTGGCGCCATTCCTGTTTGCGCTGAACACCGTGCAAACAGGTATGGTGGCCAAAGCATAATGAAATTGCATTGAAGACAATATAAGCAAACTTGATAAACCATATAAAATGCATAAAATAACTTGGCGAGAATCAAGGGGGCACCCTCAAATATAGGCGAACCAAAACACTTTTTCACCTGAAAAAATTATCAAATTTTAATTAATCTTTATTGAAAAATATATTTTATATCATTGATTATTTTGAAATGTTATTTCATTCCTGAAGTACGTTCATTTATGTGTAAAAAAAAGATAATTTTATAATTTTTTTTACAAAGGTAAAGACTGCTTCTAAGCGTTTTTAAAATTGTTATGACATTTAAATCTCATATCAATGTATTAAGAGCCAACTCGCTAAATCAATATGATCGTGAGCTGCTTTTAAAAGTAATGACTATGAGAAACAATGGAGTTTATGTAACTATCTTATTTTGTGATTTTATTTTATTTTTTTTTTTTTTTTAATTTCCAGTGAAGAAATAAGTAAATTTATGATTCAAAATTATCACTCTGTAATTTTGAATAAAAGGGGGACGAACGGATCGCCCAAATTATCATCAAATTAATTAGATAAACTGCACACTCTACGGTTAATTTAAATTTTAATTTGTATGTGGGTTCACCAATCTTCAAATTTAGGCCGAGGATATGTAAACACATCGGTTAAAGAAATACATAAAACGAGAACTTAACTGAAAAAAAATAATAAACAAAATATTGAAAATATACTTGCGTTCGCGAATGTATATTCACTAAAAGTCTATTTGTATAACACACTCATGCTTAAAGATTATCTTTTCAACAAAAAGTTAAACTGGATTTTAAAAAATAGAAAATGTAAAAATATCTAAATGCATCTATAATCTACAGGATATATACTTTCTAAAATTTATTCCTATTTATTACAATACAAAACAGCTTACTACATGTGCAGTGAATGGAAAGATAGCAAATCAATAAAAGCAAATCTAAATGAATATTTTCATGTAATATTTCGAAATTCCTTAAATAACATAATTTGATTTAAAAAATAATAACAACAAATCTTTATAAGATATCAATACAAAAAAAGAGAGTATAATTTCTCAGAATTAATATTTAAATATTATTATTATTATTTTGTTCAATAAAAATAGAACTTTTTCTTCATATTATTAGATTATTCATATCAATACAAAAATAAGAATATAATTACACTAACAAATTGGAATAAAAAGTATAGCGTATTAATTAAAATAAAAACATTTGAGGGTGTTCTGCTAAAATAGATTTGACAAAAATATTTTTTATAAATCATTTAGCTTCAAAAGAAAAATAGTTTTTAATGTATTGAATAAAAATTTTCCTCGAGCATATACATCGATAAAGAAGAATTCTTATTTCTGTCACCGTTCAAATGTGAAAAGAGAATAATTAAATTTCATAATTCTAAGATAATAATTAAAATTAATTAAAGTGCATTAATTACAATTAATAAGAAATATAGGGAAACTAAAATTTAACATCGGCTTCACTACACACGGAAATTAATTTATGTATTTTTCTGTTATAAGACGCAATTCCAGTACTAACAAATCCTTAGAATTTGGCGAAAATTCGATGGTCAGACATTTGGTAGAATCTTTGAGATTTACATATCCATGATAAATACTAATAACATTATAACTTTGCAAAATGTTATTCTGGAAAATAAAATAGAAGCTTCATACAAACTTCCTAGTAAATTTAGCAAAACATTTATCGTCGAATGACAGAGAAGAACTTCTCTGTGACATGGAATATAATCATTCGCAACGCGTACACTTTTCATTTATATTATTCCAAGCATGCATCATTCGAAATTTTTCGCAATGTTTCCGAAGCAGTATTTTGATCAGCGAGTTTTTTCCAGCTGTCCAAGAAGAAAACTTCAGGGACATATTCTATGCATGCCAATTTGAGATTTTGCTGACCAACCATGTCGGCGGCATGTCGCATACATTTATAATCGACAGAATAGTCGCCAAATAAGCTGAAAACCTCGGCATTCGTATGTGTGACATTTAATATTTTTGAATGACCATATCGCGGCTAAACATGGCGGATAACACAGGCGAGCGAGCGGACAGTACACATTTATGGGCAGGAAATATCTCGTTTTCAACTTGAAATTTCACATCAGTATGCATTTTAGTTGTATACATTCTCATAAAGTCATATCGAACATCATCTCATTGCTGAATCGAAAACAGCTTTGTCGACAACCTCAGTCGAAGAAATAGTCTAGTTTAAGTTAAAAGTAACATTTCGCATTGACAAGGGAATGCTTTGGTTGAACCAAACCGAGAGCGTGTGTTCATTCTCATGCCCTGCACCGAAAACCAAATGTCTTACATCAGAAAATTGGGATGTAATGACATGAATGGCGGTGTTTTCATCTTTAACAGATAATTTGCATACCATATAGCAAACCAAGTTTCTGAACTGGTCTATACTGCGAATTTTCACACCTAAAGGAATAAAAGAGAATTTGAACACAGTTCCTGATACACTTGAAAGAACGATTGTATCTGTGAACAGAAACCCCGGGGATAATAGAACTGTTTGATGAAATCCTGTTCGAAACATTAATTTTTTCATGCTTGAAGAATAAAGTCTATTTGCAGGCAAATAATGTGACATATAGTAATGAATAATCAAAGGTTCTTTCAGATCCACTATGGCCATATATTGAAAGTGAACACCCCCCAGGAGTTCGAAGTGCCTTTCTTGAAGGATTTGACTATGGTTTCTTCTTTTATGGCAGACGTTATACCCTAGGACAGATTGACTTCAATTTTCCATTCCAATTCGAATATTTCGGCTCCTATGTTGTTTTTATCCCTAACCAAGGAGATTCTTAATGAAGGAGTTAGACCCGGCTTTACTAAATCAAATAGTATATAACACGATGTTTGATTTAAGAATTCCATCATAAATACTGGACTTTGTTTCCATGTTTTACCATAATGTTGAGCCAAAAAATGAATAAATTTTTCCCCTTCCAAAAAAATGCATTCGTTTTTTCCGAATCACCAGACATTTTACTGAGCCAGAAATCAAAAAGTTTTCAACAAATACTTGGAGCGAATAAGTAGAATCCTTTTGCTAAAAAAAAAAAAAAAAAAAAAAAAAAAAAACAAAAAAATTTTTTTAATTATTAAAAAAAAAAAAAAAAAAAACCGAGAATTTTAATGCCATAAATCAAATGTTCTGTTTCGAAAGAAAAAAAATAATGAACATAAATGTAAAAATATGAAACCTAACAATTGCGTAATCCTTCTTTCTCAGAATTAGATTTCCTGGTAATATATACCAATCTAAAAATAAATAATCATTTTTTATACCATGTTAAGCAATGAAATATGATTCAAAAGGATTAAATGTCATGTATGTGTTTTTATACCTGAATATTTTCGTCTATTTCAAAGAAAAATGAATAAACAAGAATGCTTAACAACAAATGTGTAATTCATTTATTATAAATATTCAAAATTGCCGTTATAATTTATGTCATAATATACATTATGCGTGAGTATTATTTATTTAATAAAATTAACAATTTCCAAGTCACTGCAAAATTTTTCTTTTGTAATATATATTTTGCTTTATACTAACTGATGTATATAGGCATTATTTTAGCTATATTAAATAAATGTCAAAATGTTTTTCATGAGATTCATAATTTATTATTCCAGAAATATATACAGTAGGAATATTTGGAGTATCCTATATCAAGTATGATATTGTGTCAAAAAAATTTTAATTAAATATTTTTATTAAATATTAATATAAAATTTTAATTAAATTTTATTTTTTTGCATAAGTTTGATATATGTATTCAAGCGCGCGGTAAGAAATATATTCTTACATTTATAAATAATGCGGAATTTGATTTTAAAAAATTCAATAAAGTCAATTCGATGTATTAGTCGCTTAGAAAACATTTAAGCTGTTCTACAGGGTCCATATATAGGCTAGATTATTGCTCTACATTTTCAGATGCCTATTTCTGGAGACAGAACCTCTTAAAAGAGCCTCATAGTTCTGAACTACTGTCCAGTGACGAGGTTGACTCCTGAACCAGCACTCGCTAATCGACAACGGGGACCCATAAGCGCTTTTAATGAGCGCAGTAAAGATGGACATTTATTTTGAATTCTTAGTTCACTCTCAGTGTTGAATTCCTTGAAAACTAAATTTTATTTTTAAATAAGAATTAAATTATAAATAGTTAAATAGGAAATAAAAATTTCTTTTTTAAGCACATGAAAAAAATAATATTAATATAAATTGATATTATTATTATATATAATTTAGTCATACTTGTACACAATTATGATTAAAAACTATTACACAAATGACATTTAATTTAAAACAATTACGTAGAATGTACATAAAATAATTTAATCTAAAATATAATAAAAATTTCTCATTAGTTTTTATTATTTTATAGCCATATATTCTAAATTTTCATTTAAAAATAATGTAAGGCTTAATTTCCCAGAAGATTTTTTTTTTTTTTTCAATTCTTACTATTAGTTCACAACCTTTCTGTATAAATCTTGTTTAAATTTTCAATTGCTTGACAAATACTTTTTTTTTCCATCCACTTAAGTTCCGGTAAATCTTTTTAAACTCGTAGTGGATGATACTTGATGTCAATATAGTTTTTCCATATTAATTCCGACCAATTTAATTATTGATTAAGGTCCAGTGACTGAGCTGGCCATTGTAGTAAAGAGATCAGTCCTCCATTGATCACGTGTCTAGAAGACATGTTGACGGGCCCACTGCATACGTTCCCGCCCATAGCGTGACACAAATGACTGATCGCCTCGCAAGAAGATCAAGTTTGTGTAGCCGTGGACGCACCTGTTATTTATTTTATGAAACATTCTTTTTTTTTTTTAACTTTCTTATAAGCTTTTCTGATGGAGAATGTTTTTTACCAGATTGTCTGCGGTGGAGTATAAATTTCTTGATACCGTTATTAAAAAATAAATACTTATTAATCATTAAGTAAATATAAATTTATTTCATGTAGCATGTAAAGCACATTAAATATTAATATTTGATGGTTTATGCGAGCAATAAATAAATCATAACATCCACTTTATGGTTAGTTTAAACCAACAAAGACGATTTATTTTTTTTTTTATTTATTTATTTTTTTTGTAAAATTTCACAATTGAAATTTAGGAAAAAAGGGAACCCGAGATTTTACACACACATATTTTCTCTACTCATCACTGTATATGTACACTTAACAATTTTAAAAAGGAGAGAAAAAGAACCCCACACAACCTTTCTTGAAGCGAGCAGAGTTCCTGAACGATGTACATCGCGGCATAAATACATTTCCATCGAGTTCACTCGTTTATCACGATTTAGATTCATTACCAACGATGTAATCGATATTTAGGGGGGGGGTCGACGACTTGAATCAGCTGGAAACCATTGTCATGATACACTTTTAATTCACCCCTTCCATGTTCCTGTGTCCTTAATACAGTTTTTTTAACGCGCTATTTTGCGTATTTCGAATGTAAAAATTAAGGAGTGATTTTAATTCCGGAAAAGCAATTTATTTCACAAAAAAATTTACCGAAACTAAACTCAGCGTCATGACAACCCTTGGGAACCTGTGGTGCGAAGCATTTATCCCGGTTAAGTGGTCAGCTTAACGCGAAATATCTAGTTATTAATTTCCAAGCATGCTTGGCTTAGAAATTCACTCGAGTTCGCAAATTTCCGATCTGATTTATTCACTATTTTGACTGGTAAGAAGACCTTGGAAACCAGCTACTCGGAAAGTATCCAAAGTGCTTTCATATGCTGACGCAGTTTTGCTTACTAGCGCATTCTAACTCGAAACACCATCTTTATTTTTTTAATTAATACTTCCGTTTTCTCGACGGTTACATGAAACATTCATTTTCAGATTTCTTTTCAGCAAATCGAATCTTGGAATTTTCTAATTTCATTACATGGCTTCTGGTTGATATGGAAATAAAGAATTTAAGTTGTGCTGATTTTTAATTTTATAATCTAATATAATTCTAAACTAGTTTGCATGATTATGCTCTCCATTGGTGAATGACTGGGTTGATGTGTAGAGACAGCAGCATTTCGGTTTTGTGCGACAGCTTTTATTAAATTTTAACAAAATTTATCGTAAATATTATTACACATACATTGCTTTAATCTCATTGAATGGTCTACATAAAATTTAACTGCTTTTAATTTCTTTTTAATCCCGCCAGAATATATTAAAAAATAGGCAAATTATTCATACACTTTTAATACTAATATATTTATATTAGTGCTTAGTGATGAACTTTTGAAGAATAATATTGATTTTTGAAAAGTTTTATGGGGTGACAACTCTCTAAAAAATTATCAAAAACAAATTACTGATTTGTCCGACAAAAAATTTTATTTTTACAATGTTTCGCAATGCCTGTAAAAGAACAAAAATTGGCAAATATTTTTTTTTTTTTTAATTATTCTTAAAACAGAAACAAAATAATTCTATATGTAGATATAAAATAATTTTTTTCTTAAATAATTTAAGCGTATAGCACAGATTTTATCCACTACGAAAGGGTGAGTTCGAATTTCTAAGCTCGATCACTAAAGATCTAGTTCGTTGGATTGAAGCACTTTATTTATAAGCTCTCGCTGTGCCATTTTAGATTAGGTTAGGTTATGACGGACATTTTTGGAGCTCTATGCTAATATGCTTGTAGAGGATAACTGGACATGTTTTTTTTATACACATGCCATAGTAACCCGTTTATAGGGTAGGCAACCCTTCACATTTCATTCATACAAGTGAATTACAAAGACAGGAGAGAAAGTACATCCATACCTGACCCGGGATTCGAACCCAGACCTCTTTATTCGCAGTCGGGTACGCTGAGCACTAGACAGAGTAGGCTACTCGATGTCTTTTTGAATCTTACAATAGAAAAACTGGTGTCAACATTCATACTATTTTTTAGAGCTTGAACCTCAAGTACACGTGTATGTTTCTCACGTTCGAAGACAACGGTACGCTTGATAACGAAATGACAGACCAGCTGGCTAACAAGCCATCTTTTCTAGTATTGATCTTGTGTTATCCTCTCCCAAATCTTACTGGGAATTCTATAAAAACTGTAGTTGACTGGAGTACTGACTATCTTGCATCTTCAAAGGAGCAGTTGTTGTCGGACTAACCCTGAGTTCTACCAATGAGTGGAAGCAGGCAAGGGGAAGGAGTCATTTAGAAGTAATATAATACAGGACCACCACCCCACTTCACTTGGACGACAATTAAAACCTATTTAATGTCATTCAGCAGCCTTTAGCGAACACGATTAATCTTCGATTAAGCTTAGTTTTCACATAAAAGACCAACGTTTTCACAGATGGGGGCAGGTTAAATATGATGGGGTCACAAAGAGCCTATGAGAGAGGCCCACACTATCTATGAAAAGTCCTCCTAAAAGGTACTTTAAGTGGTATACGTTAAAATGCCTTAGACCATTAAGTTGTTTGGGAGAAGGATGCTATGCTTCCAACATGCACATCTATCAAGGTGAGTGCTTGGGAATTTACTGGATTTCCTCCTTTGTGACACATAATTACGGCCCACTATCTATGAAAAGTCCTCCAATATGCAATTTAAGCGGTGTGTGTTAAAATGGCTTCGGCTGCTCGGGAGATGGGTGCTGTTCTCTTCTCCAAAGTACGTCTGTCGAGGTGAGTACTTGGGAGTTTTCCGGTTTTCCTCCCTTGACACATATCTATACGGCCCACTATCTATGATAAGTCTTGCCGAAAGATATTTTAAGCTGTGTATGTTAACATGCCTTACAACGATCTTCGACCATTAGGCTGTTCAATTAGTGGTGTCAAAATAATTTACACAATATTGGGCTCACTGCGTTTAGTGATAGGACAACGCTCTTCGAAAAGTTCCGGGTTCCATCCCAGCCACTGTTGAGCAACGAGAAATGGATATTGCTCTTAAGCATGCACGGGAGAATAGTTAAAGTCGCTGGCATTCGAATGCAGTTGCCCAGGTACGAATCTGTTCTTATTTCTAGTAAATTTCATACAGGAAAAGGACCAGATATGAAATGCTGAATTGTCCTTTCTTTTTATAGACTAACTCGAAAGAAATTTAGTATTTTTCTTTTTAAACAAGATATTTTTAAAGCTTGAAGAAAGAGAATTTGCAAGTAAATCATTTCGAAAAACAAAATTTTCATGACTAATCTTTGTCTCCAAAGTCAGTTCATTGAAGGAGTCGAGGTTAATCAACTAGAGAGTTACCATGATCAACCCCAAATGTTTCCTCCAGCTTCTAGTAGTTCGTAATTTAGTAGTTCAGTCCGTAATTCAGTCCGGTAGTTTTCTGCATTTTCACTCTTGTTACACGTAAATGTAGTCCATTCTCTTGTAGAAGCCCCCATCCAGAAAGGGAATAATGCTTGGTGGATAATGAAAACTCTTACAGCGGTTTTCACACCTTTAAGTTGTAACGATGTAAAAACACAAGCCAAAACACGATATATAAACACACTGAAAACGAAACGTAACATTCCTTTCAAGTTTTATTACAGTGGTATCGAACCTGGAACCTTCTATTTTGAAGATTTGGTACTGCCAACACACCACGGTTTTTTTGATAATACTAAAGACCTTATTTAATATCTCTTATATCATATATAATTATGTTAAGTTATGCAATGTTATCATAACGCTGAAAATTAATTCTTAAGTAAAATATATTTTTGTATAATCCTCTATGATATACTAAACCTATAAAATTTAAGATGAATATAATAATTTATTACATAATAATATGAAATAAATAAAAAGGATTGTAAATTGATTAAATAAAAGTATTGTACCAATTTTTTTATTTTCATTTAATTCTAATTTTTTTTTTTAAATACTTCTAAATAAGTTTCAAAATATGAACCAAATTTTAGACATTTATTCCTAAAATGTTTACAAAGTTAGGATTTTTTAATCCACCTATACTAAATGCACACACATAGTTGAACATTTTATCGTATTCATAAAAACACACCTATCAAAATCATCAGGGTATCTACAGTAGTTTTCTACATGTAACAGTTATTGCACCAGCATACTTCCCTGTTACCAAATTGGACTCTACCTGTTAAGCGGAAGCACACGGCTGGGAGTTTGCAATTTAAAATCAGGAACCACGCAGAAGACCCCAATACTTGAACTGCCACCCACACATAATTTCTCTTGGAGGATATTGCAACCATGACCTAATGAATATTTCCTAAACATCTTTAGTAAATATTGTATGTCTTTGGTTAAGTCGGGATTCGAACTCACAGCTTTCCGCTGATGAAGACGAAGGTGTAAGGTTGGAACGCTGTAATCAACCAGACCACCTTCGAGGACTGATGATAATTACACTTTTTATAAAACCAATTCTTTTCAGCCATAAAAAAAAGAAATAAATTTCGAAACTTGGAAATAATATTTTCTAAATGAAAATATGTGTCTTGTAAACATGTAAAATAAAATCTCAGAAAAAATAAATGGATAGTTCAATAGTTAATAAGAATACAAAATTTATTATACTCAAACAAAATATCAGAAGTTGAACTTGTATTACAATGAGCAAAAAAACATAGGCATAATAAACAGAGATAAAAGTGTTAATGAAACATACTAAAAGTGTTGGCAAATATAAGCAAAAAAGAAATGTAAGTGTTAGATAACTATGTAAATATTTAAGCAAAAAATACAAAAAGCTCCGTTAAAGCATCTCGGCTTCTGCAAACGATAAATCCGCTATCAACCTAAGAGAATAAAAGAAAGATTATAGACATTTCAATTCAAGAAAAACAAAGCATAAATTATCAAGGAGTGGAGTGCTAATCATAAAATTACAGTAAATAAGTACTTATAATTTTATTGTAAAATTTCTATATTTCATGCGTATTATTTAGAGAACAGGGTAAACATTGCTTAAAAAGTTTATACAATATTTAATTCAATCTAACTACAATAAATTATGGTGAAAATGTGCTTTGGGTACCCTGCTTGGCGCTTTTTCAAAAAAGCCGTTGCTATGGAGACGAAAATGAAATACATATTTTTTAACTATTTTCACTTTTGTTATGGAATGAAAACAAAAATATATTTTTTTTTACAAATTGTATAACAAAAAGTACACTGAAGTATTAATAAAAACTGTTTTTATTAATATTTCAGTTTATTAATAATATTAATAAAAATTTGTATTTAATTCTTCAAATTCTCTCCTCCGGAGGTTGCCATAAAGAGAACATTAAGGATGAAAAACGTCCGGGCTACCAAGTTTATCGCCAAGTTGGCGAGGAAAGGGACCCAAACCGCAATTTAACCGAAATATGAATTATACTTATTTTATACGAATACTTTTAAAATGTAAGTTACAAAATATTTTAATGATTGACATTTTAGAAATTATTTTTCATGTGGACATTATTAATTTACTGTGAAACTGTAAGCCAAATGATATTACTTAATTAAATGCAGTTCACTTACCGAAATGCTCAGAAATCTAAATCAGTATAGCTTACGCAGCTCATTGCAGAGTCTTTTATGTCTTTCATTCAGTGCATGTGCTACTAAGTAGCGTAAGCTTAATTTATTCAATTTATTCATTATATTCATTATAATTTATTCAATTTATTCATTATTACTACTTAATTTATTCAATTCAGATTAACAAATGAAGTTAATTTTCATGTGTTGTGACAAGTGATATTTTATCTAAGGTTGTTCAGTTATGAGTTGAAAAAAAACCATTTAGGAAATAAATAAATTTAGGCGCTTTAAATATTTAATTTGGCGATTTAAAATAAAAGAACAAAACTTATCTATTGAAAAAAGAACATTAGTAATATATATTTTTAGTTAGGTTAAAAAAATTAAATTAAATAATAATTTTAATAAATTTATAATTTATTTAGACTGTAGAATTCTAAAAATGTATAGTCTAAATCAGCTTTGCTATGTGTGCTGAAAGTATTATAATATTGGAAGGGTTTGAAAAATATTTATTTACTTGCATTAAATAGTTATAAAGTTTCTACTTCCGTAACTTTTAAAATGGAATTAAAGTGACATAATAATGTTGTTTGAAGCACATTGCTAAATTTTTTATCGTTCAATGATGTCAGACCTTCATATCCTCTGAGCTTATAGGCAACACACAAACTCTTCCAATAGTATAATTTACAAAACAGCAGTACATATTTTTCAAATCATTATGAGGTCTATCAAAGTATTGAGAAAGATGTATTTCCAGATGAAAGGAAATATATAATAAGGACAATCTCTCTTATAATACAGCAATAATCTCTCTCAAATAATGTAAAGATTTGGGAAATTTTCTTAAAAAAAAGTTTGTCACATCTATTGAAAAAATTTAATTCCTTTGAGTTTCATTTTCTATTTCACCAGATTGCTTCATAATAAATATTAATAAATATCTTGTTAAAATATATAAATAATACTTTTAATATATAAAAGAAAAAAATTGTAAAATTAACAAATGATTTTATAATATTGTTTTAGAATGTAAATATATAAGAAATATCAAAATCAAGAAAGTACATAATCAGCAAATATAACTATGTGTTAAAATTTCATTAATTTAATTTATACAGAACAATATTATAATGCAAGTTCATCTACATGTATTTTGCATTAAAAAATTGTATTTTTAAAAGCAATAATACACGAAGGAAAATTAATCCTATTTTTTCGTAAATATTTAATTGTTTTGGACTAAAAAAACTTTTTCAAATATTTAAATGTAAGATGAAAATAATTTTTCAGATATAGTATAAACCAAGAATTTCTCAAAATATTACACACATTTATTCTTATTGTTATGCAAGTTTTCTAATGTTATGTTTAATTGTTTAAACTCAAAACATTTAGATAAAGAAATTAAAAAGCTTTAATTTATTTTTTTAAAAATAGAATTATAAAAATTTGAAAAAGAATTAAGCTTTATGATTTCATGTAAGCACTTACCACACTGATTACTACATAGAAATGTGTTCACATAAAATAAAAATTTGTTTGCGTTAAGAAAAATATAATGTGAGAAAATGTATTTTTATTAACATTATTTTTTATCCTACTGTTATAAAAATTTGAAAAACTTTTGTGTCTCATTCAAAAAGGGAAATTTCCATTATACATAAAATAATAAATATACAAAAAATGTGATACAATAAATCTAAATGCATGTGCGATTTATAAAACAAGCAATTTACTTAATTAAATTGGTTAAAAAATCTAATTCATAATAATTTGAGGATACCGCTTTTCTTTGAACTTCATATTATTTACCAAGTCAACCTAAAACACACTGAGGAGTTTCTTCAATCATTTTCAATTACACAAAAAAGTTATTAATTTTTGCTTTTTAAGTTTTATACAAAAATAAGAAACACATTTTAGTTTTAACTAATTTTAATGGGTGTACAATTTTTTCTGGCAAATTGGTAAATACATACAACCCTGGATAGGGTAGTTAGTGGTAAGTGACATCCCCTCCCTCTAAATTGAGCGATGTGACACTTTTCAGAGGTTAGGAAATCTTCCCAACGAGAATGACAAACAGTCGACTATTTTTGTATAGTTTAGGAAAGAGGCTATGGAAGGAAAAAGTAGTATATCTCTCGTTTTAAAGAGGAAACATTTTTCGCAGATTTTTGAAATTTTCTGCGCCGCTGAGTCGGTTAAAGGTGAAGAAATTGTTCGTCTTAGTTCGTGAAGCGAGTATAATTCGGAATAACTCTGGAATCTGAGATGATACACATTTTTTTATCAACACATAGCGGTTACACGAGATATCAATTTTAATTATCACAGATTTTTTATGTATTTATTTTCATGAAAAAAATAGTTTTAATATTAAGTTCTACATGATTTGAATTTATTATACTGATTTTGTTTTACACTAATTAAATTGCAGCTATATATAAACACAACCACTGTCACAGTTGGATAAAATATTGACTCATGCGTAGATTGTATGATCATTTTTAAGTAACTACGCATGCGTTGAATCACTTGTTAATTTATCAATCTCTCAACGAGTTCTTTAGACGCAAATGTACTATCATGACAAATGGTTCAAATGCGTATTACGGTCACAGCCTCGCAAAGATAAAGGTATTGTAATATCATTAGCAACTCACAATCCCCAGTCGACTGTTTGAAAAGAATAACAACCTTAAGAAATCAGGGATTTTTCCGATATCAAATTGCTTAGCTTAACAGTAAATAAGAAAACAATGACAACCATGTAAAAAGTCGGGGGTCTTCCTGATTTCAAACTGCTTAGCCAAACACTAATTAAGAAAACAGTGATCGTACTAAGAATAAATTCAAACTTTTTATTTAAAAATATTTAATTAAAACTAAAACAAGTAATGCAGCAAAAATAATTAAAAAATGAAAATTACATTTAATAACATCTATTTAAAAATAAATAAAATTAAGAATTTCAGATTTAATAAATTAATTTTTTAAATATTTAAAATTTAGATTTTTTTACAAATTATTAGCACATAAAAGAACA
The DNA here is from genome assembly GCA_026290005.1 of Latrodectus geometricus. Lineage (NCBI taxonomy): Eukaryota > Metazoa > Arthropoda > Arachnida > Araneae > Theridiidae > Latrodectus > Latrodectus geometricus. The sequence goes on from JAPDSC010154721.1 coordinate 44,179, forward strand.
AATTTTCAAATTTCATTTAACAATTATCTTGTAACAGAAAAAAGATTATATTTATCACTTATGAGGAAACTAACTAGAAGGTATCTGTTTTACCGCGCGCGATACAAATCACTAATATAGTCAACCACTTTTAATACTTGAATTTGGTGAAATCAAAAGCTGAACTCGTTTTATGTTTTACTTTCTATTCCACACGGCAGGAATATAATATGTTCAGAAACTTCTATATGCATGAATTACTTCAGATGAACTCTCCGGACTATAATGGATGTATCGAACTCACAACTTTCAGTATGTAAACGATGCCATTCCACATTCAACGTTTTTTACATACTTTCCGTGCCTTCACAGAAAGTATTATGTTTTTTTAGGCGGCTCAGATTTACTGTACGGTCGCTCTTGGCGCGATGTTTCGAAGTAGGCGATAAATCGCCAAATATGGTAAAATATGGTAATATGGTATGGAGATTCTGACAACCCTAATCGAACTAATCAAAGAATGTAAGCGCCATTTTTAATTCTTTGTTCACCACGTAAGTTGTGCGTTGTGCCGGCATTATTTTTTTTTTTATTTGTTTTGCTCCCTTGTTCGCTTTGTGATATTTTTGTGATGGCTTCTGGATGGGGAATGTCTGAGGTAAGTGCAAGAATGTTTGGAATGGATGATGTTATGTGGTATGATGAGAATGTGAATTTAAGGTATTTGTATGGTTTGGATGAAAGGAAAGAGACATTTGATTTTTGTATGAAAACTGGATTGATTGAAAGAAAATATGATTGTTGTCAAGAAAATTTTAATGTTTTTTAGTTGTTTATTGTTTACATTTTAAAATTAACAATTTCGAAATTGCTGAATGTTAAAAGGTATATTAATTATGTACTGTGGGTGTGTTTAAATATTTATGTGAAGTAACTAAATGCAGGTTTTTAATTTTGATTCAAAACCGAAAGTGTGAAGTCTCTTAAGAGGTGAAATTTTGATTCATTTTATATTTCGAAAGTACTTGCAATGGTAAATAATACGTATATTTTATTGTTTTGATAATTCTGATTCATATTATTTTAAAGTGAAATATAATAGATACTTGAATGAATGCATATTACTAGAACTTATTTTAATGGCTTATTTAAATTTAGATCATGATTTATATAAGTAGTATATTCTTTTAGCTTGCTTTAAATAGTTTTCATTTAAGAAAGTGCATTATATAATTAAAATGGCAATGTGTTGAAATGAAAATTTAAACTATAAATTTTTCAATATATGAATTAAGTATTTGAATAAATCTAACATTAAGCAATTGGTGGAAGAAGAGAGGTATGTTTATTATTAATATTTTTTTATGATGTTTATTGTTCGTTATTTACGGTAATCTAATTATTAAAATTAAATTAATTTTAGTAATTTAGTCGTCATTTTTTTAACATGCAATATTCTGTTTATTTTAAAACCTCGCTTATAAATATTGGCGAGGTTGGCGACATTTTTGGCGATTTTTTGAAAACGTCACCAAGAGCGACCGTACAGTAAATTTTTACCTTTTAGGCAATAATGTTTATGAGAAATGTGGGTGAAAATGTACTTTGGATCCCCTGCTTGACGCGTTTTCAAAAACGCCGTTGCTTTGGTGAAAATTATACTACTATTTCAAAATGAAACTAATTAGCGACCAATGTAAGCCTGAAACAAGAGTAATTAATGAACATGCGCGAAGAAGCGCTTCAAATTCTCTCCTCCGGTGGTTGCCATAAAGAGTGCATTAAGGATGAAAAACGTCTGAGTTACTATGCTTGGCACGTTTATTGCCTAGTTGGCGTGGAAGGGGACCCAAACCACAATTTAACCGAAATATGAATTATACTTATTTTATACAAATACTTGTAAAATATTAGTTATAAAATATTTTAATGATTGACATTTTAGAAATTATTTTTCACGTGGACATTATTAATTTACTGTGAAACAGTAAGCCGAATGATGTTACTTAATTAAATGCAGTTCACTTACCGAAATGCTCAGAACTCCAAATCAGTATCGCTTAAGCAGCTCATTGCGGAGTCTTTCATGTCTGGTGTAATATCTTTCTTTGCTTATCTCGGGCATCTTCATTTTCATTCTTATCCATAACGGAAGTGATAAGTATTCCACTTATATACGCTTTAGTTATATCTTTGCAATTTTTGAACAAATTTTCGCTTACATTGGTTGGCATTTCTAATATCTCGCCTACATCAAAAGATTTATTATTCCATCCTAATTTATTTTTCTGAGAACTTGAATTTCCACAACAAATTAATTGCAAATCATACATTAAATAACACTCAAGTGAATTGTTTTCATCACATCTCTGAATTCTCAATGACACTTCGCCATCAGAAGCATGAAAGGATATCTCGTACTGGAAACCTAAACTTACGGAATGTAAGTTTGCTTCAAAGAAAGATACCGGCTTCCAATTAAAATCTTCGATTGTCGTTCGGCAAGCACTGTTTCCAGAGTAATGATTTTTTGGTATAGTATAATTTTTCATGTGACAATGTACAGTAAGAGTTACGTATTTAGAAATAGGTTTATCCAATATAAATAGACCTGCTCGACGCGAATAGCCTCTTTCAAAACCATCAATTATAGATGGTGGTTTAAAGTCATATTTTTCAAAAGATGTTTTATTCGAAGACATGTTTACATCCCATTGCACTCGAACAACTTCACATCCTTCATCTTCAAAGCACCTTCCAAGAGAAACCGAAAATCCGTCTTCTTCATCATCTTTTTTTAAAATCAAATAAAATTTTGCTCCGTCATCAAATCCTGGATTGAACAAGGGACTTTGAATTTCATTTAAATCCAAAGGTCTCATAAAATCTTCAATAACCCACGTAAAAGTGTAGATATTACTACCATTCATTGTATTTACTCGCAATTGCAGCATAAAACAACGAATCACGACTGTAGCGCGAATATACACAAAACACCAAATGAACTGCGATATTCAACAATTTCTTGTGTTTATTGAAATAGGGAAGTTCCCCTTTTTCTCCTTTCTATTTATTTGTATTTAGAAAATAATTCATTTCTGCTTTATGCTGGCGCCATCGTGTGGAGATATTTCAATTTAACTTTGTGTTAAATAAAACAGACTAATTTTTTACTTAGATATATAATTCTTAGGATAGATTAAATATTACAAAAACATCTTTCCCTGTCCTTTGTGAACTAAAATAAGCAAATATCTGACCTTTCTTCATCACAATTACAGGAGAAATTAATAAATATCACTTATTAATTTCTCCTGAATCTGTTAATGAAAAAAAGAAGAACTAATTAGCAGTAAATTCTTAAGAATATATGTATTATGTTACATTTATTTTTTTTCGTAAAAACTGCAATGCAGAAATTTTTTTGAAATTTTAAGTTTTACGCACCGATTTTATGAAAAATTACTTAATGGAAGAAGCTATTATTGTTCAATTACTATAAATAATTAAATACGTTTATCTATTAAATTAACGTTCTAATGTTCAATTAAGAATAATTAATATTTCGCGATAAATAAAGAACAATTGATATTCATGATATGCAAGATAAAAACAAATTTAATATTTAGTTGATACTTGATGTACTCCATTTTGATTCATAAATAAAATGAACTTACAAACTACAACTGCTATAAAATATTTATATATTATTATAATATTTGCTGCATTATTTTGTAAATCGTCGTGAGTTTCTGGCGTGGCTTGAAGTGCAAGTTATTAGAAATAAATTTTTTAATTGTGTCATTTTGTTTTGTTTCGATTTTCCTTTGTTTGCATGGTGTCGGCTTTAACGATCGCTTTTGAAATATTTTTGTGAAATAGTATTTTGACTTTAACTTTTTTTTTGGGGGGGGGGGGCAGTTTCAAGCAAAATTTTGATAATATAGTTTCTCTTCATGTATTTAATTACTAAATTGATTGTGCAGGGAAGTATTTTTAATTTCTGATCAGCCTGTTAATTGAAACAAATTGTGTTGCTCCTTTTTGTGGGGTAAATTTGCTGTGATATTTTTAATATAATCTATGTTCTTTTATGGTGATTTTGAGAAATTAAGTTTGCTCTTTACAGTGAGTAAGATAAAGGCTTTAAGATAAGATGAATTAATACTCTTAGCTGAAGAGTTAAGTTTAAGTGTTCATAGCAGCCTAAATTAATCGAATTAAAAACATTAATTGAAAATTTTGATATTTATAAAAGTGATACTGAATTTATATATAATGTAATTGATTACATTCTTGCAGAGAGAAGAATGAAGAGTAACCGAGAAAAATCTGAAAGCGAAATTAAATTAGAATTAGAAAAAAAGAAACTGTATCAGCTTTAGGTGCAATTAGTGTTAGCTAATATCAGGCAAAATATGCCATTAAGGGAAAATTCTGACATAGACTCCTCAAATACAAACATACTGCTAAAGTATTTAATAAAAAGTGTGATCAATTGCAACACCAAATAAAGCTGAGTCATTTAATCTCTCTCTCTCTCTCTTTTTCTTTTTTTTTTTTTTTTTTCTTTTTTTTTTTTTTTTCCAATCCATTTAGAAAGCGATCTGAACAAAAAATTTTCATAAGTTTTAAAAAGCTGAAATTTTGTGTTAAATATTTTAGTAGGAAAAGTTTTTATTTTAATTGTTTATTTAAAAGAAGATCTAAGCAATTATGGCAAGCTTAAATGTATTATCTTATGAGAGTTCCAGCCCACATCTCAAGAGTGTTTGGAAAATTTTCGATCTATTCAAAAATTGCCTTCTAAGAACTTTGTACAATTTGCAATTGTAGGTTAAGCACGAATTTTGAATATTATTTTCAGTGGAAAACGTGAATAATTTAAAATCCTTGTGCCAATTTATTGTGTCAGTCAAAATTTGCAATGAACTTGATTGTGAACTAAAGATCCATATTTTTGTGAAGTTGGACGAGTCTTGGTTCAAACCTCAGAAATTAGGGCTAAGGCGATTTATATTTAACTTCAAAAGGAAAGCAAACACTGGAGTCTTCGTTAATAAAACTTATTTCTACTTTAAGAGTACAGTTGTCACCAAATTTGACAAAAATATCGATTTTTCCTTTCTTATATATTATTTATTACTCCATTATCACATCCTTGTCATTTCAGAAAAAAATTGTTTGATTTCGAGAATTTTTTAGGTAATTATGAGTAAAATAAAATTTTGTACATAAGGCCACGTCTTCTTGTTTATAACTTAGGTTAATCTGGAAATTAAAAATCACCTCTAACTTTCTAAAGTGGGCAATATTTTTCATGCCATCTATAATAATATTTTATCAAAATAATTTATTGTTATTAATAATAGTTAAATAATTAAAATTTTAATATGTTTGCCTCATTTCACACATATTGCCCAAAATATTTGACTTGTATCTTAAAAGTGTAATTTTCTCAAATAAAAAAAATTTCCATTTATGAAATTTCAAAATACTCTTTGAGCAACGAATTTTGTGCAAATTTCACAATATTTCCTACACATTTATTCTTTAGACATATATAATTAAATAGTTGAAAACAGAAATAGGATGTATTTTTTTTTGTCATTTTTAATAGTTTATATTTTTTGGTGACCCTTTTATTTATAAAATAAATTAAAATATTTTTTATCACTTTCTGAATTTTTTAAAAGGAAATATTTTTTAACACATTATAAAAAAACTTTAAACGTATTCAAAAATTTATTTTTTTAAACAAAGTAAAGAAATTTATTTCGTAAAGAACGAAATTAATTTTTTTATATTTTTAATTAGTTAAATCATAATTAGCCCAAAAATATTAATGAAATAATTTTTCAAGCTTGGCTGGAATTATCTATATTAAGCTATAAATAAGCATACAAAATTTCAGCTTCATAATTCTATCATTAAAAATATTTTTTTTTAATGTCCACTTTACCATTAGGTAAAAACGAAAATAAATATCGAAATTATGAAATATGCATTTTGTCTTCGTCTTTATGTAATATATAGATATAGATACTTTATGTTTTTGTCCAAATTTAAAAAAAGCTATCTATAAATGATCCAGATACAGTTATAACGTAAAATAATCTGTATGTTACACATTTTTTTTAAATAAAAAAGATTGTTATATTAAGATTCCATTTTTCAAAACCTCATTAATCAAAAAATTTATTTCAAAAAAGCTAAATTCCCATAACGGAAAAAGAGCATTTTCGAATTCAACGGAGTCAAAATATTCAGAGGCGCCAGTCAGTCCACTCAATGCAATCCTATGGTGTCAAGGCCACTTGAGGCAGTTGTTTTATTGTTCATTTGCAATAGAAACAATTTTTTTTTTTTTTTTAAAATGTGAAAATTTGATGCCATAATGCTTCAGAAAGAAGTTGATGTACTAAATACATTTCAGATTGTGTGAAATTAAAACGACCAGATTGTTTATTCTATAGGTTCAGTGAAACTTGTTGAGGAAATGCGTCAAATTAAAGTCACGAATAGATTGTTATTCTGATACATTTATTCACATTGAAGTGCTAGTCTCTGTTATTGTTACAGGATTATAGATCATTCCGATTGTAGAGGTACAAAATATTATGAGTTCGCATGGGTTACATTCAGCGGGTTGTTGTGAGAGAGTGATATAAATATTGATATTCTTTTTAAAGCTGATGTATTTAGGCAAGTTCTGTAAGCGGATTGTTTTGAAAAAGTTGTTATTGCTATCTCCAAGAGGTCTGACGGAATCAGATCAAATCAAGGAATCTGTTGACGGAAAGGAAATGTAGATATCGTCCCATAGAATATTCATACAGTCAAGAATATGTTCAGGAGATGACGCTTGATGTTTGTGGCATTTGGGACACTTTTTGTTACCCGCTTCAAAAGTGTGGCATTTCAGGTGGTCTGAGGCAAGGCACAGGAAAGAGCCAGAGAAATTCCCAGCTTTCTACCTTTGCAGTAGTGGTGAATCAGAGGTACCTGCCAATTGGTTTTAATCTGGGCTCTTCTCCGAGAAAAAATGTTCAAGGTAGGTAAATGTGGGAGAAGAAGGAGCAGAATGACTTGAGTCCTCTTTTGCTAAGATGTCTGCAATTTCATTGGGTCCATTATGCACATGAGACGGGATACATTGAAAGTAGATATTATGCCGAAGGGAGACCATTTTCAGCTTGTGTAGGATAGAAAAGCTTGTTTGGCCTCCCAAGCAGAACCATTTTTGTAGATGTTGAATTGAGCTGCGGCTATCGGTTAATATCTGCTTATGTTGGTATGGATCTGTTTCAAAATGTAAACGAATTAGTTAAGAGCATTTCAATCATTTTCGGAAAAGGTGGAAGTCGACAAGATTACGTTAGAGAATCGGCATCAGCTAATTTTTGTGTAATTACTTTCGATATTCAATTTTTGTGTGAATTTGAAACTTTAAGGATAAGGAAGAGAATTTGTAGATGGGTAATATGAAACTAATTTATAGTGGAAATTTAATTGCGATAATTGGAAAATAATTTTGTTTTGGCGAAAAAGAAAGATTTGATGAGTTAAAGGTTTTTCAAAATATCACTGAATAGTTAATGAGCAGAGCGAAATAAATAGTGATCAATTTGAAAAATGGGATTATAGAAGAATGTGCGAGGAATCAATAGTCACATATTTTATGCCACACGGAAGCGGTTGTTAGAGACAATAAAGAAAGACAAATTTCGCGTTTTGTAGCTCAAAATCGAAAAGTTTTTATTTTTAAGCGAATGTTTCGTAACTGGTCCAAATTTAAATCCAAATATTATTGACGTGATTTTGAATTTTGTGTAAAACTGAAAATAGCTTTTAATCCTGATTGATAAAGAGAGCTTTTTCAATGATCGGAATATTTGAGGGTAGGAAATTTTCTTAATTTTTTTGGCAATCAGATGATCTTAGTAATGATTATAAATTACGTGAATAAAAAAATGACCTTTTGGTTGCAAAACTTTTCCATTTTTTTTAAACCATAAAGTGGTTGTTTTTTTCGTTACAGTTGAGGTCATGTGTACGTCACTTTATTTTGTTTATAATTGGTCTGTGAGTTAAACAACTAATCGTTTTCACCAACAATGTTGGATATACAATTTTGTCCACCCATCAAAAACAAATTTGTCGGTGGGATGAGCTCTTCAGTGAGCAGTTGGAAAGAAAATGTTGGCCAATATCTTAGTGTGATTGGTTATTTCATATATTATTGGAGATTTGCCTCTCTTGATATTGGATTAAAGGTTGTACGAAGAAATGGAAGCAGTTTGCAAGCAATAGAGTTGTAAAAACTCAGAAGAGAAGGATTCCTTGTGATTGGTATTATTGTCAATCTGGAAATAATCTGGCAAATATGTTGACCAGGGGTGTTGAGGCTAAAAATTTAGCTCTAAATGAGAAATGATAGTTAGGTCCATAGTGGTTTTTAATGAATAATGAAAGTTGGTCTTAACAGATTGGGAAACCTTCTGCAGACGAAGAAATTGCAGAGGTATTAAAAGAGAAAAAGGTGTAAAATGTGAAAAGTTTTGTTGTTAAATTAGTTGGTTGAAGAACTTTGCAATAAGGTTTCAAGCTGGAGTAACTTGTGTTGAAATACTGCATGGTGCTTGAGATTTATTTATAATGTTAGAGAGAATAGAATCTCAACCGTGTATTTACAGACAAATTAATTAAGAAAACCTCATGATGTTATAATAAAACATGTGCAACATACTAACTTTAGGACAGAAATATTAAATTTGGCGGAGAAAAAAAAACTGTTGAAAAAATGACTATTTAAATTCATTTAGCCCATTCTTAGATAATAGTGGCTTCTTTGCTTTTGGGAATTATTTAATCAATGTAATTTGCCACAGACTGTGAAATTTCCAATTATTTGCTGAAAACCGATCCAGAGTTACATGACTATTGGTGATTTTTATCCTCTAAAATACTTTCACTGGTGTATACAACTAATATTCGTTGTGAAACAAATTTATTGGATTATAGGAGCCAAATCTGCTATTCCCAGAGAATTGTTACTTTTACTATTCGCAAGCGTGTTACTTTTGCGTGATTTCTTTGTGAATTTTCATACAAATGATGGCAAATTTACCCTCATTTAGAGTGAATTCAGGCAGATCATTTCTGAAATGTGGTACCGACTTTTGCGGATCATTTCTTAATTAGTCATCGACGAGGTAAAGCAGTGAAACTTTTAAAAACATATGCATGCATTTTCATGTGTTTTTTAACGAAGGCCAACGCATGTATCTCAGCATTATAAAGATATATGTCATAACGAGGAAAACTGGCGGAACTCTTCAGCGATTATGATTGTGGTAACCGATTATATTGGTGCACAAAATTTCTTAAAAGCTGCAGCAATGGAAGCGATTGGTTGTTACCTAAGCAAGTGGGTTAGTGTCAAATGGACAACGAATGTTCAATTCTCTCCTCGTTTCGGAGGCCCTTGGAAGTCAGCTGTCAAGTCTTTGAAGTATCACATGAGACACTTTATAGAGCGTCAGATTCTTTCACAAGAAGATTTACCACTGCTTTGACAGCGTTTAGTTCCCGATCAATGGTTGTGGTTTCTGAGGACCCTAATGATTTTTCAACCCTCACACTATGACATTTTCTGATGGGTTCAGAATTAAAAAGAATTCCTTAGCGCGATGGTACAAACCAGAAAATTCTAATTGGCCATTGCTGGAAATCGGTTATTCTAATTTCCCAGTCATTTTAGAAATTGTGGTGTAAGGATCACCTAACACAGTTGCAAGCGGCCAACAAGTGGAAAACTTCCATGGAAAATAGCCAGAGTCATGAACATTTTTAGGTCATGATGACATCATAAGAGTTGTGTACTTGAAAACTGCATTGGGCGAATGATGTTCAGCAGGTGTAATTTTAAAAATGTCTAGGAATGTAGTATTTGATGAATTAAAACGCATATACAATATTTGCGACAATCTAAAATTTATCAAAAAACAAATTAATCATTTAATTAATCAACTTAAAAATAATGATTTTCCTATTGATTTTATTTTAAAATCAATAGTATGTAGGAAGTAGGGAATCGCATTAAAAGATTGTAGTAATGCGTAGTTTTTATAACTATCGAAGGGCCACCCAAGCATTGAAGTTCTTACAAGAATCCTGAAAATTCCTTCTTTCACTTTAATTATACTTTAATTTTTAATCTTCATTAAAAATTACATAAACTAATTTAACTTCTTAATTTAACTCGAAAAACTTTTCTTATCACTTTTGACAACCATATTCTTCTGTATTTATTATATATTTTTCTGCATTTCATATATATTTCTCATTGCTTTGCCTATTATTCATTATATTATTTTACTTATTTTTAAATATATTACTTTAAAAATAAGTATACCTAAGTTATTTATACTTATATATAATAAGTATAAATAAGTCCTTTTATTTCAATCTTGATGTAGTTGTATTTTCTTCTTATACAGACACTTTTCGGGGGAATAGCACGAATATTTTTAGACCTTTGTCTTTCGTATTTGTCAGAAAAGAGTGTCTTACTTGCATAGTTGACCATCTCCCTCCTGATGAAGACGTGGTCCATATGCTTTTTCCCTGTTTATATTTGTATTATATTGTTTTTCTTGATTTTGTATTATTGGTATTAAATTGTTTAGTTTTCTTCTTTGACTTATCTTGATCTTCAAATTACATCTTATTTTATTTATATTAACATTTCTCTCAATATCTGCTTTTACGCTGGATTGATTGCCTATAATTTTTCTTTGGTAGATATTGTATTTTTGCTTTCTATTTTCTATACACTGTATTTACTGCTTTATATATATTAGTTTTTTTTAGATAGTTCATTATATGTGCACGTGAATATAAAAGAGCGAAAATTTTTTGATTTCCATGTATGTATTGGTTATCTTTTATTACTATAAACTATCCCTCCCTAAGATAGTATTTTGGATTAATAGTGAGTTTTAAATTTTATTGAAATTTTAAGGGTGATTATATATCCAAATTACTTATTTCAAAATTAATTAATCTAGGGTTTGCATTTTATGCAAAGTAAGTAAAAGTCAGAGGTTACGTAAATGAATAAGTTCTGTTGAAAAAAAAGGTTTTAAAAAAATGTATAATAGAGGAAAGATCCAAATTATTTTTGGTGAAAGAAGGATTCTAAATTTTGTAAATAATTAAAAAGAATAACAATGCCCACAATAAAGCCGAGATCTTAACTATATATACTTTTTTTAAACATATATTTTTTTATATAAATCTAGTTTATATTGTACATTTGAAAAGAACGAATATTTAAATCACTTTTATCTTTTGATCTATTTTTGACGTATTTTAGGAAAATAGAATATTTTATGCAATAAAATATTCAATCTTTCGTACTAAGTTCTTAAAAAATTGGGTAATAAACTTGACAGGAATACTTTCACAGATGCTTTCTGTTTTGATTCGATGTCAAGGTCGTGAAATGTTATTCACTTTGATTTCAGCAGTCCAAAGTACTTCATGTGATGACTCATTGCAATGCTTTTCTTCTTAGAATGGCAACAGCTATTCACGTGCTTTTTTGGGGGGAGAGGGAGAAATGAAAGAAACCAAAACAAAACCATCTATTTATCGAGGTCAATATTACGGCTACCACAGAAAAAAGAGTTAACACATGGCTTTCCGTTCTGTCATAAATCCTCTGTGGTTGCCATATCACTCAGCAGAAAGTAAATAGTTCGTTTATATTAAATCATTGAGAATTTCATACTTTTATTTATTTCTTTTTTTTAATGTTTATTATTATTCAAAAGGATTTTGAATTATACGATTAAAGTTATTAAAAAACGTATAAATTACTCTTAATGTGATTACAAATCGAAACTAATAACTCTAGTGACTGTATAAGTTTGTATATATATATATATATATATATATATATATATAAGTTTAATTTAGTACTTGTAAATTAATACCTAAGGCTCAAACAGTTTGTTTAATGTTTCGTTCAATTAGTGCTTTGATTCGCTTAGCTATGAATAAAATGAAGTTTTTGAAGGACGGCAAAAATACCAAAGCATAAAACAATGAGAATTTTAATAATCCTTGTTGTAACAAATGATTTTATGGTACGTTTCCATAAATATCATTTATACGCTGCATAAACCAGATAAATTAGTTCTTTTCCATTTTAATTGTATATCATTAGTTTATTTATAAAATTCCTGGTTATTTCATTTTAGATAAATTGTATATTTTAAACTTTAACGGGCACGATCAGTTATTTCATGGAATAACTAGGTATTCTATGAGTAACTGTATTACACACGGTAACATGTATATATATATTTGCCTATTTCAAATTTTGTAAATTAAAAACAAATCTTCAAATTTCTAAAAATTGTAATGTAAAAGCTCTTATGTTTCTAAAAATATATAAGTATTTCATATTTATATATTTTTATATTCTGATATATTTTTATTATTCAAGTATATCAATATTAAAGACTTCAGTCGTTTAAATATTTTTCTTATATTTCATCATATAAATAAAACATGTAAGTTTTCATCAAATCTGTTCAAAATGTAAAAAAATGTGAAGCAAATTATAAAAATTATTCTAAAAATATAAATTAAATTTAATATAAACTAAAATAAATAACTATACTTATCAAATTAAAGAGTATACTGTGTATAAATAAGATTTAATTGAAATACATGATAAATATTCCGAACAAAGCAGTATAAAGTAAGATATTAAGTTTTAATTACATTTTAAATTATTTTTTTCAATTAAAAAAAAAAACATAGTCACAATTGCAATATCACTTTTTGGAGCATAAATTTCTTTATCAAATATGTGAACTCAGGTTTTGCCAAAAGGTCTATTTTGAAACAAAAATAACAAACCTAAAAAATAAATAATATATATCAGTGATTTATGTGTCGTCATTTTTTTTTATTTTTTATGCTTTAAAAATAGTTTTATGGCTAATATCTAACGTTAGGTAACAGAAATTTTTCAAAATTTTGCTTTTAAGTTTTGAAAAGCTATTGGCGAAAAACACAAAAAAGACACAAAACAGTTGTCAAGATTTGGACACCAGAAAAGCCAAGCAAGCTAGATATTAAAGGAAAAGTGTCATCAAAAATTCCTTTGAAATATATTCTGACTTAATGAATTATCCATAACCAGAGTAAAATTATGCATAACCTGGCAATATTTATCAGGATTTTGCTAAAGTGGTTACAAGTTCAATATTTATTTTTTATTTTGGCAAACATAAAGGTTTCTTCGGTCTTTTTAATTTTGTAAATGCACTTGTAAATATATTAAAAGTTTCTTGGATTCTTTGAAAATATGATAATAGTGCTTTTTAGTATTGACATAAGAGCTCCAGTTTTTTTCGTAAATTAAGTAAAATATCACATTAAAATTAACAAACCTAAAATCATTTCCAGGAAACAATTTGATTTGTTGAAGTAACATTTCAAAATTAACTTAACGAATTCGTTCTTTATTTAAAGATGTTTTACTCTACTTGATATTTATTTTTTTATTGGAAATATGGTAAAACTTATAAAAAATGAGGTTTTAAAATTCTCTACCTTGTTATTTGTTACTAAAACAGTTATGTGAAATTTAACATCACAGTTACATCAAATTGCATTTCTTTGATTTTAGAACAAGAAATAAACTATACGAAAACTGAAGTATAATTTCAAATTAAAAATATATGTATATTTTTTTCAAAAATACACAAGCATATTTTTATACTGATTAGCCATCGTGATATCATTTTATAAAATTTAAGAACAATCACGAGGAATATAAATTTTATAATGGAAATAAAAATGGAAATGTTAAGCAAAATTTATTGAAAATAAGATGCAAATGTTCGAAAAATGAAACAATATTTTAATATTAATGATTTAAGTAATCATATTTGAACTTTTTTCTTCCTAATAAGTTGTGAATGATTTTTTTTAAAGGAAACTCTTTATATTATAGTACCCATAGCAGGAAAATATAAGAATTAATTTAACACACATTAGAATTAACAATATTCTAATATATCATATTAAAAATAACGAATCTAAAATTACTTTTTTGCAGAAAACAATTTTAATTTTGTTAAAGTAATAATTAATTAATTTAACGAATCAGTTCATTAAATAAAGATAAAATAATTTTGCTATACTTGATATTTTTTTTAATATTTATTCAAAAATATTAAGATCTATAGAAAAAAAGATTTTAAAATTGTTAACTCTGTTAGTTATTTATTATTAAAACCGTTCTATAAAATTTAACCTTAGAATTTAATGTTATAATTAGATCAAACTGCATATTCTCAGTTTTAAAACAATAAGTAAATTATACTCTAAAAATAAAACACAGCTTAAAGTAAAATATATTTTATTCATGAATATTTGAAAAGTTATTCGAGTATATTTTTATGTTGATTGTTCATCTAAAAATAAACAATTGCAGTTGAAATTTTCTCTACAATCTCTCGGTATCTTACTTATGTTTCTCTATCAATAGCCAATTCGAAATAAAACTCTTAAAATCCAATTCGAAAAATAAAACAAATGATTTTAGCTTATGAATAATATTTTAGTTTAAATGTAAAATTTCTTCCAAGCAATTTTTTTAAGTTAAATTTGATTAACAGTTTTTAATTGGAGAATCAGCATAGCATTATAATTACACCAAATATAATTTTGTATGAATAAATAAAAATTATAGAACTAAAAAAGAATGAAATTTTATTTCCGCAATTTCGACAGTAGGGTTTTCACTAAAAATATATTTATGTAGTGTGATATTAATATATATTCAGATTCATAGAATTACTTTTACATAAAAGGAAGGATCAAATGAGAAAGTACGAATGTAGACTTTATTCAAAATAAACAACATGAGCACAACGATCCCACTGATGAACAAGTCGCAGGATTCCTTGTTCCCAGAATTCCTGTGGCCGTGACGAGACTCAGTTCTTCACAACATCCTTGAGTATGTCGTCCGAGTTGAAGTGCCTCACTTTCAGCTGTTTCTTCAGTGGACCAAACACATGGAAATCGCAGGGCGACATGTCCGGCTATAGGGCGGATGGTCCAACGTTTCCCACTTAAACTTGACCAATTCGGGTGAGTGACTCTCGAGACGTGTGGATGCTCGTTATCATGGAGTAGAACTACATCCTTCGTGTCCAGCTCCGGTTCATTATTGACCGGAGTAGGCGTCGGAGTGTCTCACAGTTCACATTGGAGTTTATGGTTTTTCCTGTCCTCATACGGACTGCCGCATCATTAGGACGCCTTTCTGCTCTCTCCTGCGCATGCTCGCGCGTACTTCGATCCTAATCAGAGACTCCAATCACATCCCGAGACTTCTGCCAAGGCGGAATATGCAAATATTTAACTATTAAGTTTTAACGTCGTTTTTACCTTTTCATTTTATCACCCTTTGTATATTGTAAATTTGACTTTTTATCTTTGTGAATTTGACTTTTGTGAATTTGACTTTTTATCTTAATTAATTACAAATTTAAATCTATTATTTAAAAAGAACTCAATTCTAATAAATATCTAAATAGTGTTTTGAATTCGCATTATGAAATAAGATAATTTTCTCAATTATTTTTTTAGAGCCTTTGAGTCTAATGCATAAGTACACTGTTATGGCATAAAAACCAAGACATTGATGCATTCAACGTACACACTTAGCCGTGCAGTATGTGTTTTGTAGGAGTGTATCTTGAGGTTAATATGTTTGGAATACTTACCCATCATCTCGTAATTTTGAATCACGACCAGGTGACGAGATCACACCTGAGCTTGCACCATCCTCTCCACATCCACGCCAGCAGAATCGATTGGCGTGGAGCTAGGAAGGATTAAATTAAATATTAACAAATAATTATGTTAAATAAAATATCTGACACTTGTATGAAATAAATGCTTAACTTTTATTTTTGACCGAGATATTTTATACATGAGGATGTATAAAACAAACTACACACAATCACGAAAACTTTAGTGAAAATGATGAAAAAATTAAAACAAGTCTAAAACACAATTACACGAAACAACAATTACACAAAAAAAGTTGACTCACTATCATTTAAATGTAGCTAAATACTCTCTCTAAATTACGCATATTGTTTTATAATATATAAAAATGGTTACTTATGTAATATCGTCACCTCAGCCAATTTCATGCTAAGCCAAATTAGCACCACAAGAATCATCTCAACTCAACAAAAGAAGGCAATAAGAAGCATAGATTGCTCTTGTTTTATTTGAAAAAAGAAACAATTATGGGTGAAAAAAGTGGATCAATATGGTTGTTGCCCCAGTACACTTCCTGCACTCATAGATCAGCATAAGGATCTAAATAGTGAGGGAAAATCAGCAAATATCTAATAATATATTAAGAGAAGTGATTGTATATTTCATGGAAATACACCATCACAAATACTCAAATACAAATTTAGTACTTAATTAATATTTAAGTATGCATGATAATATATATATATATATATATATCATTATATTTAAGGCGTTTAAGTCTTATTTCTTTAATATTTTTCTCTATTAATATTGCCACAAAAATCATAAAACTTCTCATTAGCACATGTTTATGGATACCACAGACTAAGACTTAGTCTGTGATGGATACTTGCTAAAACAAGTACCATAAACATGTGCTAATGAGATACAAATTATGATGTATATCAGGGGTGGCCAAACTTTTGGAATCCGGGGTCTACTCCACATTTAAAAAATTGAAGGCGGTCTGCCAATGGCAGAGCTAAATTAACGTACATATTTATTTTTGGTAACAAGAAAAAATGGTAAATTATGTAATTTTTCTAAAAAAAATATTAATATTTACAAAATAAAAATTTACTGACGAAAATAATCAAAGTATTCATTTATCAAAAACTAACCATCCTATTCATTTCGTTTAGTTGAAATTTGGCACTTTGTGTAAATCTGCGACAAGTTTATCATATTGTGGATGGAACGAGTTTATTGCAATGCATAAACACGAAATTAAATGTTCATCTATTAAATGTGATCAATGTTTGTTTTTTGTACATGGTTGAAAAAGCAGATTCGCAAAGATAACTCGATCCAAAGTATGATTTAAAATACAAAATCAATTTGTAAATATTTGGAAACGTTTCCTCAGAAATTAATTTCCAAAAATCGGTTTCGCTAAATATGCTCTGGATTTAAGAAATATATCGCATCTTAATTTAATAATTTCTTCCTCGACCGTGACTGATGTGATATCTATTAAATGTCCTATTTTTTCAAATACTCCATCAATGTTGACATTTTCATTAAATGGAAATATCATAAAATTGAGTATTTCTTTCAACCTAATTAAGTCAGCGAATCTTCTTTCAAATTCTTCAAACAAAACAAGTAAGTATTAAGCGAAATCCTCGAAGTTTCGGTTTGGATTATGGATGCACTCTTCCTCCATGTTTATAAAGTTTCTCAATTCATGTTTTCTTAGTTGAGACGCATACCTTTCTATAGCTTTTTAGGATGTTTTAATCGTGCTCATCATGTCCGTTTTAGGTTTTATAAATCGTAAACCTTTAATCATAAATCTTTAAATCGTAAATCTTTGCACAGTTTGTTTTGGGTTTTAAAGAGTAGATTGTAGCAAATTTTAATTTTAAATAATTCATTGATTCGATTAGATTGATAAGAAAGTCATAAATTAAATTTTTAATATCCGAGGTCATTATCGGGATAATAATGACCTCGGAGTAAATAGCTTTAGTAATGGAGTAAATAGCTTTAGTGCTGTAACACTTGCTAAAAGCAGATTCTATCACTGTTTTACAGATATTACTATGTAGAAGTGGCCAATTTTGTTAATGAGATAACTAAACCATCCTTCTTTTTAAACAAGTTTCATTTATCAATTAATTTGTCCCACTTATTTATTAAAAAACAAAATTGCGATTTTTAATATTTCATAATTGTGGTAGCATCAGTTACTCCGAGAATTAAAATTCAATAGTTTTGGGCAAATTGATCAGTTTTGAAAAAACAATGAAGGCAGATTTCCTAAAAAGAAGACACGGATCAAATGAGAGTGGGATAGGATTTATTTTCTTATTACTATTAATTCCAAATAGTAAAGTGCTTATAATTATTTTAAAAAAGTAGCAAAAAATATATTGATGGTTTTCAATACAGATTGAAAAAATTAATGCAAAAAAATTTTTTCGCAATTTGTTATTATACAATCGTAAATACAAGAATAGTTGAAATCACGAAATTTTCATCTGAGAAAAGTTTTAGTGGTACTAGTATATTGAAGTTGTTCTATATTTTAATGTAGAAAATTTTACAAAGAGAACACATTGTTTAACTTGAAAGTCTGTAAGATTGCTTTCATAATCTATTTTATTGTTATATATTGCATAATCAATCAATTATTAGTTTATTTAAAACAAGCATCGAAGATTAAAACTTCGAATATTTCAAATAAAAAAAAATTTCAATATCATGTTTTTTACACGTTTAAATAAAAATACAAATATATTTTTAATAAAAATTTTCAAAATACTTAGAAAATTCATATTGTCTAATTTAAATATATTATTTTATTCTTAACATATAAAGCAAAGATTTCACTTCATCATATTTACCACGCGAGAATAAATTTCAGAAATCTATTACCCTTTTTAAATAATATTTATATCAATTTTTCTTCTGTAAATCTGTGTGTGTTTACAAATTTTGCACTGGTGTCTCGAGATAGAGTCCTCAAAGCTCGGCTCCAGATGGGAATTCTAACGCATGCGCGTTGAGTAATAAATTTTGGCTGAGATTCAGCGGGTTGGCGACTTGAATGATGCGATA
>JAPDSC010154723.1:3193-19558 GCA_026290005.1 Latrodectus geometricus
AACTTGTCAACTAATGCAAAATGCTCTAAGTTATGTAGGCAAATGGTGTAAGGAAAGGAATCTGGACATAAATCCACAGAAGACCAACC
This sequence comes from Latrodectus geometricus, assembly GCA_026290005.1. Taxonomy (NCBI): domain Eukaryota; kingdom Metazoa; phylum Arthropoda; class Arachnida; order Araneae; family Theridiidae; genus Latrodectus; species Latrodectus geometricus. Next base: position 3,283 of record JAPDSC010154723.1, read on the forward strand.
TTATACCATTCACAAGAAAAATAAAAAGGGAGGGATTCTTTATCCCAAAAGTTTTTGAGGTTGAAATCAACGTTGCTTCTGAAGTGAAATTTCTGGGCTTAATTCTAGACCAAAAACTCACCTGGAATAAACATGTTGACTACAAAATCAATCAGTCAAAAAAATGCATTATGACATGCAGACGCATGCTTGGTAAAAACTGGGGTCTACAGCCAAAAATGATGTTTTGGATGTACACAGCAATTGTCAGGCCTACTTTCACATAAGCATCTGTGATATGGTGGTGTAAGGTGGAACAGAATACTGTGAAGGACAAGCTAGGAAGTCTGCAAAGAATGGCCTGCTTGTGTATCACAGGTGCAATGTCTACAGCACCTACCAGAGCACTAGAAGCAATTCTGGACCTGACTCTACTAGATATCTTCATATGCAGCACTGCCAGAATAACTGGATATAGAATGAAACTGCAAAATCAGTGGTTGATAAACCCTCTTCAGGAGGTCATACTACCATTACCAAAAAAATCAACCACCCAACTCTCCAAATGCCTTCAGACAGCATGGAAAGAACATACACGTTTGAAAGACCATTCGAGGTAGTTTTTCCTACCAGAGAAGAATGGAAAAACAGCACAATTGAAATAAAAAGCAATGATCTTATCTGGTTTACTGATGGATCAAAAAAAGGCAACCTCTCAGGACTGGGAGTTTGTGGCGTGGCACCAAGATTCAGTCTTTATAAAGGGCTTAGGGAACATGCCACTGTCTTTCAGGCGGAGGTTCTTGCTATCGCCAACTGTCTGCAGATAAATTTAAAGAAGGGCTACCAAGGTAAGCATATTCTTATTTTCAGCCACAGTCAAGCTGCATTGATGGCTCTCTACTCATTCCAAGTCAAATCAAAAATAGTAATGGAATGTAAAAATCTTTTTAAGGAACTGGCAAATGGGAATAAAATTATTCTTATTTGGGTGCCAGGGCATATAGGAATAGAAAGTAATGAAAGAGCTGATGAACTTGCAAAACAGGGATCCTCTTTCATTCCAATAGGAATGGAACCCTTTTGTGGGATCAACATGAAGACTACAAGGAAGGCCATTCAAAAATGGGAAAAACAGGAGATGAACAAAGTTTGGCGTGACTCTCCTGGACAGAAACATGCAAAAATCATGATTTTCAACTCAAAATATAATTTACAAAAAGTTTTCATATTTCTCACACAAAGTTTCACAACTTTCTAAAAGTTTTATATTCCTAATAAAGTACTGTGATGAGCTTCTTAAAATATTTATATAATCTGAAAGTTGGGAATAAAAACATCAATAAAGTTAAAACAATTGCATTCAATTTGCATAAAAACCTAAAAATGATTTAAAGCAGCAGGCATGCAATTACATAGAAGCAAAAAGTCAATATAGTGGTTTCAGTGGTTTATTTACATAAAATGACATATATGTTATCAGAATTACAATTGTTTATTTTAAAAATAGACAACTTTTATTTATTTATTTCTTTAGAAGTTTTAAGCCAAATTTAACATCATTTAAAAAAAACTTAACAATATAAAATTTTTATATTGCAGTTATAAAATGAATATATCTAATATTTGACAAAATATAGCACTTTTATATGGTAATGTATTTTAACAAAACACTCGAATGATGAAATATTTTTTTCATAATTTTGTTTTCATTTAAATTATGGAAGAAAATATTGCAACCTATATTAGAAAATGTCCAATTAAAAAATATTATAAAATGTGAACCAAAATTTCAAGCTAAAAATAAAACCAAAATTTTTTATCCAAAAATAAAATCTCATTATAGAGAAAATTGTTTTTATGAACATATATAAAACTAGTAAAATAGTTCTTATAATCGCAGGTTCATAAAATAGAAAAATAACTATTAAATTTTAAAACTTACTACACTTCTCTCTTTTTATATATTAAGTACAAATTAAAAAAAAAACAAATAAATAAAAAATAAAAAAAATAAATAAATAAAAACATGTATGCATTATATAAAAAACATAGGCAAAATACAACTTATAACTAAAAACAATTCTTACTTTCATTTTATTGAGGAAAAATCAATTAAAGTCATTTACTTTTCTTATTTTAAAATTATATATTTAAAAACACATTTTTTCTATGAAAAACATTCACTGTTGTTTTTCCAAAAAACATTATTCATCCACTTGTTTTGTAACACTAAGTCTTTTTTATTTTTATTTTTTGGTTATTTGTGAAAAACCTCTTTTTGATTTTTATTTATAACATTCTCAATCATTTATAATAATTCTCATAAACAAATTACCTCTGTATAGATTTAGAAAGTCCTGAAGTGAAATTTCGGGAAACAATAGGTTCCTTTGCAAATGGTTATAAATAACTTACTTATCTCAAGTCATCAGCTAAATGCTTTTGTTTTTTCTTCAATTTCAGTGGTTTATTTAATAGTATTTAATTTAATCAGTATTAGGGACTAGCCAATAGTTCGTCAAATCATGATTGTTCATAAGTAGAGGTTCATAGAAATGAGCATCTACTGTATAACAATTTTTTTTCAAATTTTATTTTGAAGTCAATTTTGTTAATATAAAATTACACTCAATTCAAAATATTTTAAGTACAAATGTAATAAATAATACCCGTATATCAGTAAAACAGAATAGCATTCTTAATTAGAACATAAATACACATAACTAACAGCAGAAATAAATTTAATACCTTATTTTTTCAAATGCATACTTACAGTTTTAATGTCAAGATATTCTTCTACATCATACAGTTCTAAATTGCCTTGTAATGAAACAGATAATACTTGGGAGAAATTATATGAACTTATTATGGACATTATTTTTCCATTTATTGAGGAAATTTTATGTAAAAGTTCAATGTCTTTTAGGCCATATACTAACACCTCTCCTTCAGTTCCAAGTATACACAGAATCTAAAAATATATAAATGTAGGTCTAGAAAATAATACATATCAATATAAGTAGGCTATTATTATGTAATAAGAATTTACTTTACTTACATAATTATCACTTGGATTTGAGGATGGAAGAAATGATACCTGTTTTACTGAACAAACATGATCTTGGAGTGAAATGGTATTTAATTGTTTACCTTCCTGAATATCCCATATTAGAAACCAATTGGTTTTCCCAGCACAAGCAATTAACTTCTCATCCCTATAATAAAATAAAAAATTTTAATATATGCTGAGCCATCATCAAAATTTAAAAACATTTATAATCAAAAACATTACATAGAGTTATAATTAGCCTATAAAGTTTTTAAGCAGTTATTTTTTTACCATTTTTATTTACAAAAAAGCAGAGTAATAGAATTTTAAGACCTTTTTAATCATTAGTTCAGTCATAGGTTTTCAATTGAAAGATGGAATTATACTTATTCAGAAACAAGTTACACTCATTGGATTAATTTAACATCTTGTGCAAAAAGAGAATAAAAATAAATGCTATTTTTTTTGTCATCATTTTTATAAACGCCCTAAATAAACTGAAGCAGTAAAATATAATTATTTTCTATCATAGTATATTAATTTCCTTTTTATTATGGTATATAAATAAATGAATGTATAAAAAATATTTAAAAGAGGATACTTTTTCTTATATATTTTTGATAAAAATTTAATTACAAAGATGATGTGTAGAGCCTACCGTGAATGAAAACTGTCCTTTGCTTTTTTAAAATTTTATTAATTCAACTGATAAATGATTTATAAAAGTGAAAATTCACTTTTAGAGGAAGATTACAACTATTGAAAGCAGTAAAATAATGAATTTAAGTTGATATAATTCAACAAAATTTATAATAAATATTTTCTAAGAAATATCTTTGAGTTTCTTTCTCTTTCAGAAGAATCTCATAACTAATTTTCATGCAATGGATATACATGCTATAAAATAAGTTTCATAACAATGATAAAATTATGAAGTCAAATTTGAAACTAATTTTAAAAACATTTTATAATTTATCCACACATCTAAAGAGATGCAAATAAATTATTAATTAATTTTAAACAAACTAATTATTCAAATAGATATCAGTTGGAATAAACTAAAATTTTTTCAAATATTTAACTAAGTAGAATGATAAAATTTGAAATAATTAATCGAGTAAACATTAGATGCTATTATTGTATCAAATGAAATTTTATTTCTTTCCATGATTGTCAAATTACATTACATTTGACTTTCAAAAAAATTTACTTTAAATATTCAAAACTTTTTTATGAAGATGATTCTTCAATTTAGAATTCAAATAGAATTGAAACTTTTTTTACATGAAAAATCTATAATCTAGTGACTATAATTGCAATCCATTTTACAATTTAAAGGTTTCCAAAATAAAAAGCTTGAAAAAAATGAAATAATAAATTTATGAAATGATATAAAAGGATTTTTTTTTAAAGTAAATTTTAAATCTAGTTAATAAAGTTATTTTTCTTTATGGTAATTAAATTATTTAATATTTTTTATAATAGTGATTCATTCAAAGCATAATTTTGATAATCATTTCTACATTTATTTATTTAGTGTTATGGAGGTTTTATTGTTACAGTAAAAATAAGTACTAGCATTTTCTTGAATGGTTGCAAGCAATTACTGAAGAAATATATATAATATGTGCTGGCAAAATCAATAAATTCACAGGAACGATACCTTTTATTTGACAAGTGTTTATACAAAAATAATTCAATTTTTTGAAGTACTTAAATAATCTAACTTTTACTATGTCTTTAATTTGGTTACTTTAAGAATCACTGACTTTTATGTTAAATATTTCTCATAAATTAACATGTTATACTGATTTTACATCAACGATTCTCTTTTTTAAGAAATGGGATCCATTTATCATATTCAGCCGATGTCATTTATTTCTTAATTTTATTTTTCCAGTTTCACTCATACTAATCTATACATTTTTAAAATTTATTAGTATTTTCCTTACTAGTTAATGCAGTTATTTAAACATTTTAAATGAAATTAGATTAAAGCACTTTGTCATATAATAATTGGAAGTTTCATTTTCTTCAGAGAATTAAATATAACACATCATAAAATGTGCAAATAATTAAATGTAAGATTACTGAATGAAAATTTTAAGAAAATCCTTTTTAGTTTAAAACAATAACTTGAGGTTTAAATTATAGAAAGAGAACATCTTGAGAAAAAGGTACTTTTTTCTACCATATTCTAGAATATAATGAAATAGTAAATTTTTGAATGGAAAATTAATAAAAAATATTTCTTTAACTAAATACAAATATATTATTAAAACTTATAAAAATATTTGTTTTTATTGTTTATGCCAACTATAATTATTTAAAAGCTATCAAGGTATAAGTTCATCATTTAAAACAGGCAGAATGATAAGTCACATAAACATTATAGAGTGATCTATAAACATTAAGTTTAATGACTATTAAGCATTTAGAAACAGCATTTATATTTAGAAACAATAATATTTAATTTCTTTTTTATTTTTATAATTTAAAGCAGTAAAAAAATGCTTTTGATCTGCAAGTATTCCATTTACTTCTAAGCAATACAAAAATTTATATTCTAATTAATTAAATATATATAAAATATAGAAAAAATAATTAGAAATTATTTCAGCATAGAAAAAAAGTTACTACTAAATATGGCTTGACAGTTAAATTCCATACAACATTAAATTTTAAAAATACTTTTTAATTAAAATTAGTAAAAAAATGTAATGTAAAAAATTAATTAAACAACTCTAAATTAATAAATTTATAAATAACAATAGAAAGTATTTTTAATACTAAATTGTAAATTAAAAGTCTTTTAATTTTATTTACTGCCATTTATAAAAATTTAAAACTATAAATGTTTTACCACTTATTTTACAATTTCATCAAACATTTCCTAATTACCAAATTTTAGTAAATGAATTAAATCATACTATATTAAATATATTTAATTCATGTATTTTATACAATAAAATGTCCATAATGAAGAAAAACTTATAATTTATGAAACAAAGATTGTGATTTAAGTAGAATGTAAAACTTATTACCTAGAAGCATCAACGCTTTTAATGTTCAAATAACTACCTTTACTAGTGCACACAAATTGGTTAATGCAACTGAAATTTTTAGCATTCCAAAGAAAAACTGAATTGTCATTAAATGCAGATAAAATAAGATCTTTGTCAGGTAGGAAAAACACCTAGAAAAAAAGTATTAAAAATAATATAAAAATATGCAAAAAATTTGGTTTTGACAATTTAACCAAGCAAACAAATGGGTGAAATAAAATAAATTGTTATTTTCATAAAACTGTAGAATGCAAATATTTATTTTAATAAATAAAAACACAAAATAGAGATAAAATCAAGATATTTTAAAAAGTAAAAAAATTTTTTTGGTACATTAATATAAAATTAGATACCTTAATCGTGAATCAGAAACTTGCAATTGGGATTAAGAAAATTTTGAATGAAAATTGATCTTACAAAAGAATATAATTTTTCTGTCATACATAGCCCAAAAAGAATAAGATATATTTTATAGAGAAAAAAAATATTTTTTCAACAAATTTTGAAATTTTTCAAATAAATATTGTATTATTACATTTAAAAGTCGATTTCTACAAAATTCAATGTAGTTTTCGAAATCAGGTTACATAGTACAACACTAAAAAAAATTTTCTTTGCACCACACAAACGTAGCTTCTTTTTGTTTTATAGAATGAGATATGAGTGCTATTTGTTTCCTATTACTTGATTAATGGATAGTGAAAGTACTCTTATAAATGGAAAATTTACAAAATTTATTTACAACATAACTTTATAATTTCATTTCTTGTTATTAAATTTCTTACTATATGATATAGAGTTTGAAAAAATATTTAGTTACTCAATAAGTTCAAAGATGAAACAAATAATATACATATGTATTTTTCTATATATTTCATTGCTAGTTATAAATACATATTTGGCTGATTATAAGAACTAAAAATAATACAGATTTAGAGCTTATATTAAAATTTAACATTGTTAGTGCACTCCTAGAACTTTCTGGGATACTTCATAATACAGTTGAGAAATAATTTTTTTAATAATTACTGTAAATGTTTTAATCTACAGATGAAACTATAGATAATTTTTTTTTTCATTCTAAGTCAATAATACTTGGCATTTATCCTTAAACAATATTAACAGTTTTAAAACAAACATAGAGAGAATTTAGTAAGATAATGATTGTCATAACCAACACTACTTAATTTTGTTTACACATATGAAATGAAATGTATCCAAATAAAAATTAACTGCGAAATAAAAGTAGTAACATATAGATAAACTTTACCTTTACTATATCCACATTCTTTTTTAAATTCAATAATTTCACAATCTGGAAACTTTTTAGATCCCATAATATTGCCTGATCTTTAGAGCAGGATAGAACTGTTTCTCCAGTTTTATCAAATGAAATGTGGAATACACAAGATGAATGATGATTAAAACTGTTTATCACAATTTTTGATTCTACATTATTAAAAAATAAAAATACAGGTGAATATTTTTTTTACAATTAATTCCAAACAAAAATATAAAATCATTTATATTTGCATATATGTAAACAGGTTTGCCTTTAAAGATTTACAGTACGAAATTAACATTCGAATAAGGGAAATTTTATTTTTGTTATGATTCTAACATTTTACCCAAACAGAAAATCATCATAAAATATGAATCAATAATTAGAATATAAGTTGCAAATTCACAGAGCATTAGTAAGTGGTTTAAATTTTTTATACTACATAAGAAAATTTTGAGTGAAACTGAAAACCTTAAAAAAGTTTAACTACATAGTAAAATGTAGAAAACTTATGAAATGACATAGTTCCACAAATAGAGAGTATAATTTTAATGATATATTATTATCTTTCAAATAAATCAAATACAACAAAAAATATTAAATATTAGAAAATATTAAACACAGAATTTCAAAATTTAGTCAAAAATCAAAAATAACACCTGAGGTACAATCAATGGTGGTTTCTAAGGTAAAAGGTCTGGATATTTTAAAAGGTAATATATCGGTTTATTGATTCTAAACTTAACATACTTTTAATTATAATATATCTAAGATAGTGAATGAAAGATTTTTGCTTTTCCTGCATTGTATTGGTATAAGTATGTATTACACATATTGAATCTATTATTAACATTAAATTGAAGACAACGAGCAAAATTAAAATTATAATCATGCTTATAGCTGAATTGAGTTTACATCAAATTAGTCCTATTTCAGTTAATCATGTGATTCTTGAGTCAATGTCTAAAAGGATTTTGAATACTTTATTTTGTACAATAACCAAAATAAAAATATATGGTACAAAAATAAAAATGTTTTTAAGTAGCAAAGTAGTTCAGATACAATTAATGGTAACATCTAATTTATTGCATTAAAATGAATATTTCATAATTGAGCATTCATTTGCCATCATCCTATTAAATCAGTAATGCTTCAACAGTGATTTCAGAGTAGGTCATAATCAACATAAAAAATTATTAGTCAAATATATTTATTTTAAGCAATAAATAACATTACATATTAATTACATTTATCTTCAAATGACCAAAGATAATAAAATATAATTTTTTATAATATTTTTAAATTTGATCATCACAAAATAACACAACTTTATAAACTAATCAAAATTGCCTTTTATATTTCAAATTGGAAAATATTTAACTTTACAAAAAATGTTAAAATTTTTTTAATGAATGACGAAAATGCTAAGAGTAAATTAATATTAAATTCCAACTATTAAAATTAACTTTGGTCAATCAAAAATTGAAGGGAAAACAATAGATTAAATAACACCAAATTTTCTCTGTTCAGAGAAAAGATAAAAAAAAAATAATAGAGTACAAATTATGCCTTTAAAATTACAACAGTTAAATGCACATGTTTTGGAGGAGAAAATATATTGATTTAGAAATTATAAATACAGAAAAATTATTCCCCCCCCCCCATTTTTTAAAAGTCATAAGTTATTTAAATTTCAATTACATACATTGAGATAAATTTTAATTGTATTTCAGTATATTCAAAATAAAAATGTTAAGAGCTTCCACGTACAAAAAGGAAGCAGTTTTAGAACATAACAATTTACATAAATCTATAAATTTATTTTTAAAAAATTAATTCATATAGAATAATTCTAAACTATATAAGATTTCGTTTTTTTTATGTGTAAGTATTTTACTCAGAATTAAAAATGAAGTAGCTAATTTTAAAATATTTCAAACAGAATAGTATATTAAATCAATTTTAAAACATTAAATAATAAAAAATAATACAAAAATAAAAATACAAAGAAATTTTAAAATAAAATAAATTATTTATCAGTTTTCACAAAAGATATTAATTAATATTGGAAATAAGTGTAGCAGTTTTTAATAAAATAATTCATGTTAGTACCTGAATTTAATGATACTATTGAGCAATCAGATAGGGCAACCAATATGTCTTGTGTTTTATCATTTGAAAATGTCACAAAAGAACTACACTTTTTCAAGTTATGTATCAATGAAAACCTATATGGCAAAAAAAAAAAAAGAATAAACTTTTAGAACAAGTCAAGACATTATATTATTAAAATAATAACCAAAAGCATATAAGAAATTATTTAGAAAGTTTATTTAAGAAATGAATGCAAACAAGACTGATTAAATCAAACACAACTGCAACAACATTAAATTATAAAATTATACATAATAACATAAAAAATATACCTATTTTTTTGAAGGTGAAATACATATATATTTCCAAGATTGTCCCCAGCTACGATTTGTGAATCTAGTTTATTCCATGCAGCATGGACGAAACTGACAGATTTGTTATGAAAGCTATTACTAATAGAAAAAATAGGTCTGAAATAAATAAAGAATAATATTAAAGCCAAAAAAAATAGGAAGAACTAAATAGACATAAAAAATTAAATACATCACGATTGTTAAATTTACCCAGAGAGAGGAACAAATGTTTTCTTTTGCAGGAGAATGCCACTTTTTCTACTATTTACATCTAATACATATGACTCCATTGTCTTAACATATTGAACTAAAAAATAAATAAAAATTTTTATGTCCAAACAATATGTTTAATTTTCTTACCACCCAAAGTTTGATTTAACTTATAATCTTTCAAACTTATGAAGGAATTAAGCATCAATGATGAGAATAATTACATATTATGACGATTACCTAGATATATCGCCGAAACCTGTGACCATAAAAAATAATATGATGACTACCTAAAAAAACATAGGCGCTAACATAAGTTATAGAAGGTTCTAAAATAGAGAGTATTATGTAAATATTATTTAAATCATATTAGTCTTGCCACTGAAAATTTTTATCGGCCAATATCGCCAAGGTAATTGTCATAATACCCAGTATATTTATATACAAGGGAAGTACCCAGTATATTTAATATAAGTAGAAAGATAGATGTAGAAATACATTATTTTGAGGAATTTTAGATGCACATAAAAAGGAACAACTGTGATATACTCCCCCAAAAATTACGCACCAAATCTGGCACTCCCTACGGACTTTTTAGGGTTGCTGTTTCTTATTTTGGTGTTAACAATTTAGGTTTTTTCAGCTTTTAAGTATTTGCTGTTGCCAAATTTAGTATTTTCTTGTATTTTGTACCATTTTCTGAGTTTTTCTTAAAAGTTTTTTATCTATTAATTATTTGTGTTAGGCGAGAAACCATCTTGGCGAGTAAAAAAAGGTGCCAAAAACAGGTAGTATGGTTGGTGAGAGAAAAAAGTCGCCAAATTTTCAATTTAGGGGGGTATATCAAAGTAGTTCCCATAAAAAATATAAAGATATTTATTATTGTGAAGTTGATAGTACTACAGACTATGCAAATGCTTTTACCATCAGCCTTCTCTCTTGAGGATTGTGAACTGAATTAATGTGTTGAAAAGGAGGAAACCTGAAAAACTTTCAAGTATTCATCTTAACAGAGTATCATGGTAGAAATCTTAATAAGCTAAAACTTCTCAAAAGGCATTCACACACTTTTTGTAACAAACCTTTCAAAAATATTTTTTACTGAGTGCAGGGAATGCTTAAATAACAAAGGGAAAAATATCGAAAACTTCCGAGTGTCTATACTGTCAGAAATGAATGTACAAAGCAAAAATGCAACATACATTTCTCATCGTTTGTTCTAAGAATTGAAAGTTGGATTGTTTACTCTGAAAAGCATGAACATGACATAACTAGATTAACTTTGAATTGCTATGATTTGACAGGATCAGATTTACTGTATGGTCATCCTTGGAGCAATTTTTCCACATTTGGCGATAAATTACATTTTTTAGCAACCCATATTTTTGCAGAAACAATACTCAATATTCTGTTTCTTTTTTTAAATCTTGCTTGTGCAAAATAGGTGAGATTTTAAAAAAGTAGCCAAGGGTGACTGTACAATAAATTTTTAACGATTTGGCATTTTTTTAAATTGTATTAATAGAAATTACTATTAAAACAATCGATTCTTAAAAAAGAAGAATTTGTATATTTGAATCTTTATAACATTTTTGGTAATTTACAGTGAATCTAATACATAGAATTATATATATATTTATATATTACACTTTTGATAAAATTCTAAAATATTTATTCTTTTGGAGATTGGCATGGCATAATCATACATTTTCATTAATTAAAGATAAGAAGAAAACATATAGAAGTATATTTTATAATCTTCATTAGTGGAAATATAGGGGCAGTATTAAGTATAACATTCACCAAAGTAAATATGATACAACAAAGGTTCCTGAAAAGACCCCGTTCTGTATCTTGCGATTACGGAGTTATCTTTTCATCGAAATTACAGAAAGAAAGCAAACAGAAAAATTCGGGACATCACAAAACTTGAAATAGACCTTAATAGGAAAGACAACGAACTTACCTATTATCTTCTGTGAGTTCTCTAAAAAATTTTCTGTAAAATCAAAATATTTCTTGTAATCAAAGTAATTTCACGAACTCAGTCACATAGAAGCATAAAATTTGTAGCAATTACTAAGATGAAAATCACTTCTTAATATACATGAATAAATATTAAGATTCCGTTAATTTATAAATTTCATAATGCAATTTTATTAAAATAAAAATATGAAATTGAAGGGTTGACTAATTATAAATAATTTTATTTTGGAAAATATTTATATTCATTTAATTAATTGAAAATAAACAATACACACAAACATTATTTCATAATCATTTTTCTTTTAATTACTAAAAATAATGGTTTATACAGTAATAATCATACAAGTTTCGTTTTAATCAAACTCATCGATTATAATTTCTCCTGTTTGTTTGGATTTTTGAAATTCAAATCTCCCGAAGTTACACTATTGCCAACTTGTCATTTCTATAAAACATAAAAACATTATGTTGTAATTTAAAATTACAGAAAATTTTGATTAAAAGTCCTTCAATATTTTATGTGAAAATGCGTAATTAAGAACTTTCATTTGGTAATATATTTTCCAAGAAATAAATCTCTTTAAAAAGCTTCTACTTTGTGACGAATATGAATTTCAGAAACACCTGAGGAGCATCTAATGTATTTGGAGCCATGCCAGTTATCATAACAAACATGGAATACCTAAAAGTGCACAAGAAAATATATATTGAATAACAAAGTTTAATGCAGAAGCAAAGTTCCTTATATTTACGCATAAGTCTATAAATACATTTATCTTACTTGAGAATTTTTAATTGAATCTATAGAAAGCAATTAGTCACCCGTAATCCATCTTGACTCTTGGAATACACTTGTCGCCAAATGGAATTTATCCAATCAAGTAGTATTTTATGCATTAGACAAAGAAATTTGTGGTCCCATAGGATTTTTCTACTGTATCACTTGATTACCCATCACTTGAAGGTGATTTACAATTTAAATTCCACCCCATAAAAATTTTAAAAAAAGAGAAAAATTTGATATTTTCATCGCTAATAAATAAATTAAAGTTATGGGGAGTTATGGGGAATTCTTAATTATATCTAACTGATTAATAGAAATAAACCATTTTAAAGTAGAAGACATAGGAAAGAAACTCAATGGTAGTCCATGGCCTAAACCATTCGGTCAAATCTTCGAAGTAGATGAATATTTTATATCAAAGCAGTGATAAGTTTGTGTGTGTGTGTGACTTAAGCATTAATTTTAACTTTCATTAGTTAAGAAAATTAGTCATATTTTATGTGAGGAAACTCTTATGGGAAGAAGTCTGGATTTTGAATTAACATGTCATATAAGAATGGATTTGAATTTGTTTATATCTCAGCAACTCAACTGAAATATCAAAATTTAGACATTTTATGTTACAGTCAGCAGAAATATTAATTAGAATTTTGATTTTTTTATATATTTAAAAGGTGAACTTGGTAATATTATCTTCCTCGTCTCTAATAAATTCTTTTGAATCATGGTTGAATTTTAAAGCCTTTAGTCATAATAGAAACTAATAGGAAAAATAGAATTTGAAAAATTAACCTCTAATCACACTGTAGGTTCTTTTATGGGATACTAGGTTAATTTCTTCAACACATAGCCACCACGCCAAAGAAATTGCGGCGGAATGCTTTACATAATACACAATCCTAAATTGCTATAGTTTTTTTCCCCCGTTATTTAGAAAATTAATATTTAAAATATTACAAGGCTCGCCGATTGCCACTAGTAGAAAATGAGTTCTTCAAAGTAGAAAACCCTTTTGCTTTGTTTTAATGATTGTTAAACAATAGAAAAATTGTGTTTCGTTTCTACTTTTTGCAAGCACTTGGATTTCAGGATTTGTACATAACAATTTCCTGAGGTTTACTTTTTCATTTTTTCTTTTCTAGTACTATATTATTACCAATGGAAAGTGGTACTGGGAAGTAATAATAATTGATGGATATAGAATGCCCTTCAGCTGAAGTAAGGTACACAATGTTAAATTACATCGTCACTGTTTCTTATAAATAGTATGTTTAGGAATTTTCAATTTATAATTGTTTATAAAAGAAGTTTACAAAATACAAGCCTAACTAAAAAAAGGAAATAGTGCATTATTTTGGTAGAACACAATAATCAAATAATCTAAGCAAAAATGATTTTTTTAAAAAAAAGATTTTTTTTTAAATCATTTTTTTAAATGTTGTTGTTGTACTTTGCCTTATTGTTGTACTTCCCTGTACTTATCCCTGATTGGAGCTCCTTCAGTTGCATAGAAGCAACTGGGTGGAGACTTGGTAATTTTGAAGCAGAAGACCGCTCAATACTTGACCTGTCACTTCCAGAAACTTCAATTTACTTTGAAAATATTGTGATTATGAATTATCTAAAGTTTCCCATTTGCCTTTAATTCCAATACATGTACATACTAAAAGCAGAAAGGCAATATTATTCATCCATTCTTCATCAGTTGTTTCATCTGAATAATAGACTATACACTTCAAAAAGTGCAAACTTGTTTCTTAGCCACAATAAGCTTATGGTCGGAAATCTGCAGTCAATTCCCTTTTAGACTAGGTTCACAGAGGCACAATGGTAGGACAATGCCTTTCAACATGATAAGTTTTTGGTCATTGTTGAACAATGAGTGATTGAGCTGAGCATCAACTGTTCTTTTGGCTATTTGAGAATTTTTCTGGGTTTTCTCCATTGTAAAACATGACTATGATCTACAATCTAAGAAAAGTTTCCCCAGAAGACACGCAGTGGATTTTCAAATCTGGCTGGACTGGCTTTTAACTGTTAGGCTATCGACAATGCAGAATCAAATTAGCTTTTAGAGTTTTGAGAGACATTTGATTCAATTTATAAGAAATGAATTAATTTAATTTTACTCAACTCTTGAAAATGGGATGTATAACAATTCTATCAAAAATAGGATAAAAAAAATCAATCCGTAATTCCCGAAAATTAAAAACATTTACAACAAATATTTGCTCATATCACATATCTGCTAAAGTAAAACACGTTTTCAAACTTGAGGAGTATCGAAACATGCACAAGATCTTATTAGGGATAAGAGACTAAATGGTTATACAGTTTATTTGTTCATATCCTATGTGTAGACTTTCATTTCGTTCTCAGACCAAAATCAAAAAATATTATATGTTGTACTTTTAAAATATATTTCAATTAAAAAGTTAGTGAGAAATGATTGTTTTAGACAAATAAAATTTGATAGAAGCAGTTCCTGCAAGCTTAACTATTTATATATACAGAATGATTCTAAATTGCTTCTACAAATTAAGAGGAACGATAGTATCCATCCAGACAAGAAATAATTACAAAGGAACATATGTCGCATTCCACTCTCAGAGACTGAAAAAGAAATTTCATAAATCACATGAGCTTACAAGTGTTATGGAAGTGAATGATGAGTGAATAAAAGTTGCACAATAAAATTTGTTGTCTAATTTAAAACTTCCAGAAGTGATCAAAGTACTGATCATTAGTGTTAATGCACAGTAAACACCGGAAGAGAAACGACTTGCACACCCTCTCGAAAAGATTCCTGATGTCGTATTAATTATGCCCGCCACAACAACGATCTCTCCACAAAATCTCCAGCTGAGTTCAGAGGTGTCTCGTGCACTAAGGATTTTATGTGCTTCTGGAAGAGAAGTCCGGGGGATTGAGGTTAGGTGAACAATAAGGCTAAGCCACACGTCCACCATGTATTATCCATAGTACAAGATATATAACATTCAAGAAGTTATGGAGTTTGATGGAAAAATGTGCTGTGTTTCTTTGTCCATAAACCACTTATCTCTCTAGATAGGAAGCGGAACAGCATGTTCAATTGGGAAGCACATTTTCCAAGAAGATATGGTATTACCAAACACTATAGTATGATTGCAAGGGGCAATTAGGTAATCCCCCAGTATACCTGCCGAGACTTTCACGGACAATTTCTTTGGTGCACGAGGGAGACTACATGTAGGTCACGGGAAAAAGCTAGCGTAATCCGCCCCGACCACCGAGGACCCTCCCTCTTAATTGATGAGTTTCTACTTTCCTCTTTTCTACCCCTCAGAATGAATGTAAACTGATATTTTCAATGTAATTATTGTTCATCTGGATGGGTGCTATCACCCTGTTAATTTGCAGAAAGAATTTAAAGTCACTCTTTATGCACACACACACACACACACACACACACACACACACACACACACA
>JAPDSC010154723.1:38824-44319 GCA_026290005.1 Latrodectus geometricus
CTAGAAGTGTTTCATTTTGATTGATAAAAATGCTCTCGTGCTTAGAATAAAATGATCCTGAACAGTTGGAGACTATGTTGCTGATTCTACAGTTAAAACTTAAATTCGTTATATCTTTATTTGCACTGAAAATGTATAAATGAATATTATTTCAATATACTGATTGAAAAAGCTAGTAAGAAGGTATATTAAATTGTTTTAATTAAAAATGATGCATACAAACATATACACTGACATTATAGTATTGCTCTACTAAGAATTCTTTGCATAGTCTCGAACTGAGTGTGCTAAAGTTATCTGTTACGATTTTGGTTTGAGAGGATATCATTTTGGAACTTCAGAGAAGATGTCAACTCATATGTCATCCTCGTTATTTAACTGTTATCCAAATTAAGAATTAATAATTTTGGAAGCATTTCAAGATGTTTACCAAATATTCTCATGTATGTAGTTCTATCTCAAAGGTCGGCAACTTTACACCAGTGGTGTGCCTAATTAATCTATGCTTAAGGTTCAGAATGCTGCACAGTAAAAATATTTCAAATAATTTAATAAATACGACCTTCCTAGTGGAGTTCGGAAATTGAGATTGAGAATATAAATTCAGGGTTTTATTATAAATTAAATTATTATAATAAATTAAATTTATTATAATAAAATAAATAAAGATGTTTATTTATATATTAATTTTGGTGTGTGGATTATTAAGGAAATTTACCTTTGTAGAATGGTGCAGATTGCCACTGAGAATTGTACCGCGTGCCAGATTTGGCACGCGTTCCATAGATTATCAATCCTAGTTCAAACTCAAATATTAGCACTGATATCTTTCAGTTTAGTTGTAGCAGATAGAAATATCCGAGTATAAAGTTCAAATATTCTTTTGTGAATCTTTATGAAAGGTATTGTTAAAAGAAAGTTGAAGTTAAAATTTTAATATATTATGTTAGGATAAAAACTATAATTTCTTATAGAGCATCTAGCGTGAATTTACCTCACAAATATCTTCATTTTTTTTTTGTTTGATAATTAAAAAAGTTCCAATGAGCATTGTGTAATCCACATGAAGTTAAATTACTTAATTGGTTTATTAATATTCATCAAAGCCTCAGGCTTGTAGTCATCGTGAGCATCGTTGTTATTCATATAAAGGTCAATCTTTCACTTCTTCCGTAAATTTTATAACTTGTTTTTATATCTGAATGGATTTCATAGCGGATATGACCCAAGATAAAATATCAAACGTGACCTTATCGTAAAAAAATATATATATGTCGATATTGTCACGCGTATTCTTCTTTAAAATCAGATGCGCAAATTAATTTACTGAATTCTTTTCCACCCGGCTTCATTAGAGCGTTATTATTGTATCGGAATCGCTTAAGTAAACTAATAAGACGGACATTCTGATGTAGTTTTTACCGTTTAAGAAACAGGGCAAGAAGCGAAAGTGGCCTATTTTGTCAACCTATTGCTGTAGTTTTTTTCTGATGCCTTACGCGCATGCGCAAGCCTCTTGTTGTTGCCATGCCCTTCTTCGAAGTAATTCTCGTTTTAATTTGGGACGCGCGGTTTTTCCTCGGCGCAAGTAAAAAGGATTCGGTCTTCCCGAGACACAGGTAAGAGAAAATATCTTTTTGATCTTTGCAAGTCGTTCACTTTTCGGTTATCATTTTCTTCCCTAATGAAATGTTTTGCCTTTTATTTGGAAACTATTTTATTTATCTGTCAGTAAGATTTTCGTTTTATTAAAATGGGACATTTTATTGTATAATCTTTTAACTAAAGTTTATAAAATTTATATCTGAATTTAATATAAATGAAACTTAAATTTATATAATTTAAACTTTCTATGTTCCATTCATATTGTATAATTTGTGGATTTTATGTTTAATGTCCAATATTAAAAAAATTTTTAATGTTTTTATTGTTTATTATACATTCCTGTTAGAAAAAAATTGTAATTATAAAACTGAATTGACTAGCAATTAATTTTCTAATTACATAAAAATAAATGAAGATTATAATTGTGAAAATTGATGTCAAATAGACTTTAATTATATCAAATTTTACTTAATCTATACAAATAAAAATTGGAATTATTCTAATTATTTAAACTTATACAAGTGAGGTAAATTCAGAAAGATTCGCTAAAAAGAAATGTCTCTTTTTAATTAAATCTTAGAATTATTATTATTAAATTTCAAGAATTTATGAAATATGAGAGTATATTATCACACAATCAATAAAAGGTAGTGCATCATTTTTATTTCCTTCACGTATATTTTTAATGAAGGGGCTAACTTTTTAAAAAATAAATTACACGTTAGATATTTTTTAATACTTCCCAACTACAAGCATTTTTTCTTGTCATTAAATGAAAAAAATAAGAAATTATTTATTCAACTTATAGAAAAATTTTCTATTTAGAAAACCAGATGGCATTTTTTTATGTTTTCTAAAAAATAAGCAGGAAAAGATATTTTCTGATGTTTATAGAATATTTGCTTTTTAATAAAATTAAATTAAAATCAATTCAGATTATATTTAAAATGAAAGAATGCTGATGTGATTATATTATTAAATAACGTGTAAAATTATAATTTAACTATAAGCATCAGATTAAATATCACACAATGTAAATATTATTGCAGTTATATTATTTATATAAATGTTGACTATATAAATATAATATAAAAATTAAGAATAATAGTATAAAATGTGTTAAATTTTTTGAAGTTGCGTATTCTTATTAATAAGTTTATATTCATGCGTATTCTAAAATTATTTAAAATATCTCACAAAATCTTTATGAATATTTGGAGTTAAAAATTGCTACACTAAAAAACAGTTGTTAGTTTTTCAGATTTTTTGATTTTCTGTTATGAAAAGCAGGGAAGTAATGTAAAAATATTGGCCAATTTTCTATTTTATTAAAAAATGAGCTTTTATTTTTGAAATGTAAATTTCGTCCTTTTCATTGCAACTTGGCTTTCTTGGCGATTTTCTAATGACTATCTGAATGAACAATTGGTGGCAGCTTTATTTCAATTTATATATATATATATATATATATATATATATATATATATACAATGTGATCATACGTTTATCAGTCAAAAACTATTATACTATTATATTTATGTAAATTTTTATTATTAACCTTAATTTATCTATTTCATTCCTCTTCTAAGTTAAATTAACAGAATTTTGCCGAGACACATTTTTTGCTTTACCAATATCAAAACTTTGTAGGGTTTCTTAGAAACTTAAAAGAATGTTAATTCTGTTTAATTTTCAATTATTATTGAATAAATGCTTTAAGAATATAAAAATAAATAAGAGTTATTTCATTGAACACACATTACAGATGTAATAACATAAAAATAAATACGTGTTATTTTCTTCCATGTTATGAAAATACGTGTTCTTGCCTATTTCTTTGAGTACAACTTATGTTTGCTTGGAATATTACCATCAGCAAAGTATTTATTAAAAATGTAGGAATTAAGCCACAGATTCTAAAAATAATTATTATTTTTAACTAAGGAACATTGCTCATAGTGAGATTTCCCTCAAAGTCCTTAGAGTTAAATCGTGTACTACAGCAAAACTTATTCCCTATTTCTTGGGAACATAACCATCAGTCATATGTTATAACAAAATTTATTACCTGTTACTTAGGAGCATCACCCTCAATGGGAAGATATATTTAGGATTTGTACCGTTAAGTAATACTAGGTAAACCTTAAATTTATTGCAATGCTCATAACTTACTGCGTAAGTAGATGATAAAAGATAAATTTACGCTTACGCAACTCTATGGATTTCCATTAAGCAACTTTTCTACTAAATTATTTTGAAATGTTGAGTGATGCCAATTAAGAAAAACGTCAAATTGACTGTTGCTATTATGAAACTTGAAGAATGTACTCTGTGTTAAGGCTCTGAAGAGAAGATACTAATAGACTTGAGCTAGAAAAAATGATTATTGTTTAATATATGAAAAAAAAGATAGCACTTTTTACACAAAGTTCAAGCAAGATTATATTAGATTATACAGCAAGATTATATTAATTAAAATTATCAAAACATCATTACATGCTTTAGTTAAAATTCTTAACAAGAATAGTTTACTTACAACTCAAAAACATTTCCCAATAAAAATAAGTGCTTTAATAGATCATTTATGTGAATTTCATTTTAAATGAAACTTCAAATTAATATATTCCGTTTTCATTTAATGAAGTTAGCATCATCTTTTATGACAATATCAAAAAATCCTGCTTTTTTGTTATGTGGGCTATAATATTCATACATAAGTTAGCTGTGCTCGTTTATATTATATTTCATGAAAAACTTTCAAAATAAAATTCGAAAACATTTTTACTGTCGTACTATTTATTAAGAAGAAGAATCCAAAAACAAAATTGTAATATATTTATATATTTCGTCTATTTACATTTATATCCATTTTATGCTTCAAGAGCATTTTACAGTTTTATTAATGATGATTATATTCGATAAATTGAATTGTATGATTTTACGAAAAGCAATTGATGATTTAAAGTAATTTTAACTGGTGCTTTGAATTATAGATGAATATCGCTAGTAAAAAATCGTAAAAAATAAAATCTCAGAAAAATATTTAAATGCAATTTTATTAAGTAACCTATGTTCATTTTACTGAAAGAACAACTTATTTCACAAATGTGAAAAGAAGGAATAGATGTGTTTATGTAATAAAAAATTTCTTGTATATAAATTTAAACATATGGATATTTACGTATAAATTTCAATGATTCATTTAATTTTAAAACGTCAACAATTACTACTCATTTATGTTTAGATAAAGATGAAAACAACTAAAATACTCATAATAATTTGACTGTCATTCAAATTTCTATATTTGAAATAATTAAAAATCTTTTAGAATCGAGTAGAAAACTGCCACCAAGATTTAGAGAGAACGGATCTACATTGTTCCGAACAAATATTGTACCGAATACGAAAGAAATCACTAAAAATATTCAGTAATTTCATTGAACAGTATTCAAGAAAAGGAAAAAAAAAATTCAGATTAAAATTATTGAGATAAAAAAAATCATATTCTAGCAGGCATGTTATCGATCAAGCTGGATCAGCAACCATTTAACAATCCTTCTATTAAAATTAAGTAGAAAACTGCCAACAGTATTTAGAAAGAACGAATCTTTATTATTCTGAAAAACAATTGTACCGAATACGAAAGAAATCACTGAAAGTATTCAGTTATTTCACTGAACAGTATTCAAGAAAGAAAAAAAAAAAATTCAGAATAAAGAAATTTAGTTAAAAAAAAATCATATTCTAGCAGGCATGTTATCGATCAAGCTGGATTAGCAACCTTTTAACAATCGTTCTATTAGAACTAAGTAGAAAACTGCCAACAATATTTACAGAGAACGAATCTTTATTATTCTGAAAAACTATTGTACCGAATACGAAAGAAATCA
>JAPDSC010154723.1:44329-57077 GCA_026290005.1 Latrodectus geometricus
CTGCCAACAATATTTTAAGAGAACGGATCTTTATTATTCTGAAAAACAATTGTACCGAATACGAATGAAATTACTGAAAATCTTCAGTTATTTCATTGAACAGTATTCAAGAAAAAAAAAAAAAAAAAGAAAGAATTCAGAATAAAGTAATTGAGTTAAAAAAATCACATTCCAGCAAGGATAATATGCGATCAAGCAAGATCATCAATATTAAATTTACTATTGTTACGCGATTGACGACCAAGTAATCAGGTATGCAAGCAAAGTTATCAAAAACGAAATAATAGTCTATTAATAACCAGATGCATGAGTGCCCTTGCCTTTTTTGTTCGTCTCATTTAGTACCAAATGTTTGCAGGGTTCAATCTTTCCTTCCCATCTCTAAATCCATTCTGTGGTCGAAGTGAAGTGACGTAATCGCGTGATGATCAGAGGTACCATCTAGCGCTTAATTAGTAGACCGTTACAAAGGAGGAAAAAAAATTTTTTTTTGACAACCGCGTTCATGACATTGATATTGAAAAATTCTTCCCCGATTTGTTCTTTTGAGGGCAGCGTGTTCGAGAGTCATTATTATTAAGTGTTCTTTTATGCTCGTTTCGCTTCATTTTCAGGATGTTCGGATGATAATCTCTGGAAAGATTAGTTCACTTTGTTACTTCTTAACTGTTCTTTCGATTGTTGAGGGTATTTTGAAATATACTGGAAAATGATGTTTTTCTTATTTTCAGAGTAACGAGGTTAATTTGTTTCCAGAAAAAATAGATCAATCTTTATTTATTTTCTAGTTTTGAAAAAATAATTTTTTATTTTTATCTATTTTCTAAATTGTTCGAAGAATTATTAATAATATTAAAAAGATGGAAGCATAATTAGAAACAGTCACTAATTGTTATTAATTTATAGTTGTATTTGAAGCTCTATAGCTTAGTAGGAAAATGCATCATTTTAATACCTAGAAAGGTTAAATTGCAGTTTAGGCCCCCTTCTTCACCAACTCGCGAATTTGAACCGCTTTTCCGCGCATGCTCATTAATTACTCTTTTGTTTTAGCCTTTTCATTGGTCGTTAATTAAGTTTCACTTCGAAATAGCGGTAGAATTTTCGCCATGGCATCGGTGTTCTTGAAAACGCGCCAAGCAGAGGACTTAAAGCACATTTTCACCCCTAGAAAATATATCATGAAAAAAACCCATTGCAAAGCATCATATTAAGAGGATTTAATGTTCTTTATTGAAGGGGCTAATACTCCTCAATTTTAAGTAAATTTGGAAGGTAGGATGCCAGTACAAATCTCAAAGTAATCACTTAAAAATTGAACATAAAGTAGGGACTAGAAGTGCTTAGTAGTTAAGGTGGCAGAAGTAGTCAGCTGGTAATGAAAGCAAAAAAATATGATTCCGGTACATGTGTTTGGAGTGATGCAAGCTTGAAAGAGAAAAACCACTCTCATATGATTGTATCCTCTGCCTACAAACCACTGCCTACAGGCTGAAAAGACCAGTGCACATTAAACTTCTATAGGTACAAATTTCATTTCTCTGATGTAGCGTGGCTTGGAAGTAAGTGCCAAATCGGGGGATGATCTCATCATTTGAATCTGATGCGAAACTACAAGATGGTTTATTGTGTTTAGGTTCTTTCACTAAACAGAAATAGATAGTCAACGTATCGCAATAGAGTAACAATTTTCAAAATGTATATTATTTGTGTTAATTGTTTTAATACAGGACGTCAAAAATTACCACTTCAGCTTTATTGCACAGCTGACTAATCGTATATAAATGTAAAATAAAAAGTGTTTTAGAATGCATCTTTGTTTAAAATATTTTGCACAAAAAGCTGGTTGGTTCGGCCTTCATAGTTGGAAGTGAATTCCGAATCACTGAAACATACATATACAAAATGGTAATTGGAACTACGATTAGTTTTTTAGTTAACCCATTGGTTTAACGAGAGGCCAAGCTCCTCGTTAAATTAACGGCCAGAGTACTGACCATAGCTCAATTTTAATCTCTGTAAGGAACGATATAAATTAAACATTAATTTTAATACTTTTAATTAAATTGAAAACAAATTTTTAAATATTTCAAATAAACTTTCACAGATAGGATACACACGTATAAATAAATATTTATAACAAGACCTATCTATCTATAAATCTCTGTCTCTCTGGATATATATATATATATATATATATATATATATATATATATATATATAGTTTGGGGAAAAAGTAATCCATTATTTTTTCGGTAGACGTCTGTAGTGATCGATATCTCGTGAGGTATCTATCAAACAATTTCAGATTTATGCTCGTTGGAAAGGTGACATTTGACACTAAAATATCCTCTTGCGGTTTTTTGTTTGATTCATTCAGTTACGAGTACAAGGTTTTAAAAATGGAAGACAACAAGCAGAAAATTCGATACATTTTCGTTTTTCTCTTGTAACGGCGAAAAGGCTAGCCAGGTGGCTAAAATTGTGAAAGGTGTTTATCGTCCTATATAAGACTGTAACAACCAGTTACGTACAATTTTTGTTTCGTCGATTCCGTTCAGGTATTTTTGATGTTAGAGATGCACCTCGCATGTGTATACAGTATCGTCGAAAATGTCTATAAAATATCAAAAATGATCGAAGTTAACCGCATGTCAGCAATCTTAACGCGCAAGACCTAAAAATCTACATGAAAGGTGTTTTAAACCTTTTTACAAAGTGAATCTAAAAGAAGTTACATAAAGTTGACGTAGAAATAATGGATTTCTTTTTCCCCAACCTAATATATATATATATATATATATATATATATATATATATATATATTTCATAATTGTATCATATTATATATCATAAAAAAATTTGTCACCTATTCCACTAATTTTCTCTCTGCCTTCTATTAGCTATACCATTACATAAAATTAAAGGGTAAAAACTTTTTACTTAGTATAATTGCTCCTGACACATAAACTGCATATTGGAACATGACTATGAAATATTTATTGAGCAATCTTTCACCAAATTCTTCCTCCTTTAACAAATATCTTAATTTACACAACGTCGTTAAGTGTTTTCGCAGACTGGTGGAGATACTGACGTTGAAATCGGTGTGCTTAAACTCTGAAATTTCCGAAATTCTCTCCTGCACACAATTATTGTAAATATAAGAGACTGAAAAAAGCAAAGTTTAATTGTCTGTCATTCAAAATAAGAAGTACCAATATTTTTACTAAGCATGTGTAAGTTAAATGTCTTCTTCAATAAAAGCAATCGCGGGAAATATCAGAATAAAGAAATGTAAATATTGCGTTTGCAGAAAGCATTGTTTATTGCAAAATGCATATTTTTATCGATGTAGAAAGAATATTTTTATGCAGTAGAAATATCACACTAATATTACAAGAAACTTTGTATAAACATATATTGCATTATATAATAAATTATTTATTTAAGAATAATTTACATATTCTTAGATAAATGCATATATATATATATATATATATATATATATATATATATAAATTTATTACAATTAATAATTTAGATGTAAATATTTTGTTTATAAAATAATATTTCATTGATAAGTGTATATTTTTTGAACATTTTCTTTGAAATAATATTATATTTTTGTCCACTATATTGTATTTCATAAGTGTAAAAAAAGATCTTAAGCATATCTAAATCTTCTAATATAATATCCAAGCATAATTTAAATCTTCAGAAGTTGTTTATTACTTAGGGTAGCTTTTGTTAACAGCAATGATGTTTAAAAATGTCAGGATAGATTTAAATATCATGTTTAATTCATTTATTTACTTTCAAGAGAAATTGTTCTATCAAAGCTGTGAACTTGGGCAACGAAATTGGAACTTTGTTTCTTTGTCGGAACTCTTTTGAGTAAAAAAAGATTGCCTAATTTCCCTCTTAGATGACTGTAATGTGTTCGCAAACAATTACTGGAAGACATTCGACTTAAAACGGAAAAACCCTTTCTTTTAGAAGTTCTTTTCTTTTTTGGACGAAAATAAAGTATATTTACAAACTTATTTTGAAACTGTTAATATTAGTAAGAAACTTGTAATTTTGGGTAAAGTTTCTTCGAATCAATAAATCTGTTTCATAATTTATGGAGATGAATTTTAATATTAAATTACAAAACAAATTATTTTTTTTTTACATAAGTATTAGGTGTGATTAATTACTTACACATATTTTACTATACCATTTTATATCTTTTTTAAATTGCTCTGTATTTTCCAATTTTTAGTCACGGGTATAAACATTTAAATAATCGTATAATAAAAAATAGAGGAAGTATGGATATTTTACTTCGGTAAATGTAATATTTTCACTATTGCTTTTAAACTTGGTTGTTTGAATTATATATAAGGATGTATAATGAATAATATCTATGTATAAAGTATACCTACCTATATTTTCTTCCTATCACAATTAAAATTATGTTTCTTTTTATAAGAGATTGAATACAAAGTAAATTCTCAATAATTGTTATTAATAACATGATATCTCAAAATGAAACAAACTAAAAACAGCTTTTCTTAAATGAAATTAAATTAGATGAACACTCATACTACAATGAAATTCATTTTTTCGCTGTTCATTCCTTCCTTAAAAATGTATCCAGAAAGAATTTTCTGGGTTAAGACTTGTCAATCACTGTTTTGGTAATATGCTTAACTAATAAATAATGATGTTTCTTTCTACATAAGAAACTAATGAAACATTAGTGTTGGGAGAAGATTTCGTCTCGTCTCAGTTCTATTACTTCATGAATATTACTATATGGAATTTCGAGTGGTTATTTTTTTAAACTGTGTCCAGAAATAGTAACTTTAATATAATTACCCTATATATGTATGCTTTATTTAATAAATAACAATGCGATTCTATGGACACAATTTTATCAACAAATATTTTTCGCTTTGTTAAATTAATGGGGAATATTGATTCAAATAAATTAAATATTGCAATATACATTTTGATATAATTATGAATATTATATTTAAACTTACACATCAATAAATACCTATAATCAAGCAGCATATTAGTATAACATTTTTTCTATAAATATAACCAACAAAATTATGTTATTTAACGATGCATATTGTGAGCTTAATGAAAAAGAAAATATCATTTAAACCAAATTTAGCACATTCGTCGTATATATAATTACCGATTCCCCGATATCTTTTTCATACGAATATTTTCAGAATTTCTAGAAACCTCTTTTCGTTTACAAGGAATCTTAAATTTGCCTTCTGTAAATAAGTTAGTTTTCGAGCTCGCTAATTTGAATGGTGTTCTCGAATGGAAGTCTAACTTTCTTTTCACCTACAGCTAGTTATTTATTACTATTATCCATTTGAAAAACTGATTAAATTCTCAATTATAACAAAACCTGTCAAAGCCTCAACCTGATTCAACCATTTTGCTTGATGTGGCAGAGTGCTATTTCTCGGCGATGTCTCCCCTATATTCCTGGTTTCTATTACAAAATTTTTTATTCTTCGAGTTTCTGAGACAATTTTATTAAAACAGAAAATAAGGATGATATTGGCGAGATTTTCATTTACTTACAATTTTTTGTCACAAGAATTGAATGTTCTAAAATTCTTCAGCATACTTAATTCGTTAGCCTATATATTCAGGATATTATTTTCAATAATTACACAAGAGATTAACTCTATATCGAGAAGTTTAAGATTTTTTTTTTCATTGGCAATAAAATTTGGCCAACATATATTTCAAACTAATTTGCTTCAATATGACAGACTCAATATTTGATCTTTGACCTCTATAGAAATTCTGACACACCTAGCAATTTAATAATCAGGTCGAAGGTTTATATTTCCTAGAAGCAATATTATTTTTCTTACTTTCATTTTTCAGGTTGGATAGTTAATTAACTTATCAAATATTTTCAGTTTTGAGACATGCTAAGCCACCTATTATAATATATAAAAAAAAGTGGACAGAAATTAATAAAAGATTTAATTTTTTGCTGTAGCTATTATTATTTGCAAAATGCCACTTCGATTTTTCATAAATTGTTTCCTGAATCTAAAAATTAAAACTAAAATTTTACACATGCTTTTTCTTTAATAGTATTGCGTATTTTCATGCAAACGTTTTATATACCAATATAATATTTCTTCTACAATTAAAGAATAATATATGAACTATAGATTTAAATTATATTTGCAAGTTTAGTGAATAATTTAACAATATTAAATTATAGCTTAAACATGGAAAATTTTCAATTACTTTTTATTAGTGTTTAATTTGTTTATCGTGTTTTAGCCTGTTATTATAAACCGTTTAAGCAAATGTCTTTTTAACATATTGAAAAAACTAATTATTATTTATATTTCTAAAATATCATGTTACATAATAAATTATTATATTTATCATGTTAAATAATAGTAATTTATTATTTCGAAGTTTTAATGAAAGGAAATTTTTTATTAAAAAAGTACAGCTGTTATTTTACTATTTTCTAATTCATGTTCATTATTTTACTATTTTTTAGTTCATGTTCATTTTCTAATTCATCAGTAAATTGAAATTATAACAAAATTTTGTATGAAACAAGAAACATTTTTGTAATAGATATTGTATAATATATAAAAGTTATTACGAAGGAAAAAAGTGTTTAATGATTTTTTTTAAATATTTCTCCAAATAATTTGTCTGTTGAGGAATATTAAGACGTAATAATAATGACTGTTGAGGAATATTAAGACGTAATTTCACTCAGATTTCGCTGATACAGAAAATATTATCAGACAAGCAAAATTATTCTTTTTCTATGGACAGTTATAAATTTATAACTTTAGACACATGGGAGTATTGGCAATTAGTTTGGTGCAGAAATAACAACATTAGGATATATTAGTTTGGGGAAAAAGTAATCCATTATTTTTTCGGTAGACGTCTGTAGTGATCGATATCTCGTGAGGTATCTATCAAACAATTTCAGATTTATGCTCGTTAGAAAGGTGACATTTGACACTAAAATATGCTCTTGCGGTTTTTTTGTTTGATTAATTCAGTTACGAATACAAGGTTTTAAAAATGGAAGACAACAAACAGAAAATTCGATACATCTTCGTTTTTCTCTCGTAACGGCAAAAAAGATAGCCGGGTGGCTAAAATTGTGAAAGGTGTTTATCGTCCTATATAAGACTGTAACAACCAGTTACGAACCATTTTTGTTTCGTCGATTTCGTTCGGGTATTTTTGATGTTAGAGATGCACCTCGCATGTGGATACAGCAACGTCGAAAATGTCCATAAAATATCAAAAATGATCGAAGTTAACCGCATGTCAGCAGTCATAAAGCGCAAGACCTAAAAATCTACATGAAAGCTGTTTTAAACCATTTTACAAAGTGAATCCAAAAGAAGTTGCATAAAGTTCACGTAAAAATGAATTTCTTTTTCCCCAAACCAATATAATGAAACAGTTAACTCATTTTGATTAATTCAATCAAGTATTTTAAATATGCATTTTTGGCTTGTTATTTTTCGAATTTATCCATTTTTCTTTATATTTATTATTTTTCTTAAAAACGGATAACTTAACATTGTACAATTTTAAATTAAAACGTGCGTCTAATCAATAGTTATAAATTTATATAGATAAATCTCTTTAATAGTAGGTGATGCAAAATATTTAAATGCTTAATTTGCATATTCTTGAAAAATATAAAAGGAAATTTCACCTTAAAATATATAACACTAATGAGGAGTAAGTTTACTTATTTGATAACATCGTAGACTTTTTTATTTTTGGTTAGTAACGTGGCTAATAAAAAATTTAATCCTTATCATCAAATGTTCAATTTTTTTACTCATGCTTTTAAAAAATTAATTGCTTTTAATGAATTTAGCAGAATAGAACTGACTGATGAATTAGATGGACTTTATGACTAAAATGACGAAATCTGAAGCACTTCTAGCTTCAGTGTCAGTTAAGAAAGTATTAAAACAAAGACAAAGTTTTTAAGTATTTAAGAGATGAGTTGCTCTACCTGTTGCCAAAACAGATCTGCTTTCATATTCCACGTGACATAGCTTTCATGTGCCCCGGAGACAATAGATTTAACCCACATCGAGATTTTTGTCGTCTGCATTTTCGGTTTCTAAAGTGAAGTGAAGTTTAGAAGGAAAAATCCTTAAGAGGAGGGAAATGTCGACCTGGTTTCCATTTGGGGAATGAAACATTTCACTTCGAATTTGATTTGTAATTCACCTCACGTACTTGGAACAACCAGATGATTATCGAAGATTAGGTCGCTGTTTGCAATGCCCAAGGAACAAAAGACCCAAAGAATCATATCGTCATTGCACCGAAGAGTTATGGCTACTTCAGAAGTCGATATAAAATTGTTGATAGATTTGAAAACTGGTTCTTTGGTAAAATCATCATATTTTATAACAAATATGCCGTTGTTTTGTTCTATTCCCAAAAATATTACTGTTTGATGTCATGCAATTTTTGATTCGTGAGATGTTTTAAAAAAGAATTTATGTTGGTAAAGCGCTAGTGAATATCAATATTGTAATTTCAGGCTTTTAAGAGAAAGTATCGATGGAATTTAAATGGTATTTTTCTCAATTGTTTTCACACCCACTCTCTTTGTTTAGGTTTTATAGTTATGAATATGGTGCACACACACATATATATATATATATATATATATATATATATATATACATTAGTAGACGTTTTCAAAATCTTATTAGATTTGGTAGGAAAAAAAAAAGCTGAGTGTAAAATAGATTTAAAATTCAGTTTACTTAGGTGTAAGTCCAAAAATTATGAAACAAAATTTGTATCTTCAAATAAGCTTAGATATTCTTATTTTAATATATATATATATATATATAAATGTATATATATATATATATATATATATATATATATATATATATCCAGACACACCTACAGTGAGAAGTTCTTAAATATTGACGGATTCTCTCAGAAATTTAGTGAATATTGCATTTTTCATAATAAAAATATTTTTGTTGTAATGTAATTGTTTCTGTTTTTTTGAGAAACTTTATTTTATGGAAATATGCTTTGGTTTTGAATAAGAATTATAGATATATTGACGTGGTACGTATTTTTGTTTTTACAAATAGTGATTGTAAAATAGGGATACATATGAAGAATCTGGATACAAATTTGTTTTAGAATGGGTTGTTTTCCATAAAGTTTTTATAGGTGAAAAATAAATTATTATTCATCCCAGTTTTGAATCAGTATCATATTTCTTAAAAGGTTTTAATATTATTGTTAGAGTGGCTATTTAATTGATAAAAATTGTCAACAAAAATGTGTCTTGACTTAATGTATAATGGCCACATTTTATGTGGTATTCTACAATAATATTATTAAATATAATATTATTATTTTAATATTATTGTTAAAGTGGCTATTTAATTGATAAAAATTGTCAACCAGAATGTGTCTTGACTTAATGTATAATGGCCACATTTTATGTGGTATTCTACAATAATTAAATAATTAAATTGTCCAAGATAGATTTTTTTTTGGCAAGACTAAAAAGATTAGACTTTTCTTGAATTATTGAATATTTCTGAAAACTAAATTTAAAATAATTGCTGTATAAGGGAAAGAAATCCAATTAAATCTAAAATCTAATTGACTGCATCATTTAAAGCATAATCTAATATTGTACGCTCCCTTACAAAATGGAAAAACAATCGTTTATACGATATTTTTAAGTTTAAGATGAATATGTCCATATTTTAGATTACAATATGCTACTGAACACCGAAATAAAAGAAAGCAGAGAGAATGTTCTCATACGCATACAATGATATTTAGAAAATAAAATGCCTTTTCTCTGTCGAGTTCTTTTCTTATTAAGATAAATATTAAAAATGTAAAAGTACATAATTGAATCGAATGGTGAAAAAGATCACGCTGCCATTTGATCCTCTTGACTTAATTTTCCCTCCTTGAGAGCTTTGTTGATAGAATAATTTACGCGTTATGTAATAGAATGAACAGAAATGCTCTTGAAAATTTTCTTTTATTTATACATTTTTCTTGTTTCAGATGATCCATCTAAAGAAATCCAAGGTCTAAGAGGAGGTTAAGGTCCTCGTAGGAAACAGAATCATGGAAGTAGTGCATCAAGTGCGGCTTCTTCTGAGGCGAAATATTGCCTTGCGTCTTCGCCAACCGGTAAGCAGAGGAATTAATCATCTCTATACAAATAAAATATTATTTTGTGACTGGTGAATTTTTTGTCCTGGTCTGAATTGAAAATAACTGTAGCGAATGGAATGAAACTTGCGTGTTAATCTACGCTTTAGGTCACCTACTCTGCCAACTTGGCGATAAATGCACCAAGCGAGGTAAACTGGACGTTTTTATTCCTAATGAACTCTTTATGGCAACCTCCATAGGAAATAATTTGCTCTTTTTCGCGCATGCTTATTAATTGGTTTTTTCTTTTAGCATTTTCATTGGTCGTTAATTAGTTTCAGTTTGAAAAATCGGTCATTTTCATTGGTTGCTAATTAGTTTAAAACCGTTAAAAATCGTATTCCATTATCGCCATGGCAACAGCGTTTTTGAAAACCCGCCAAGTACGGGACCCACAACACACTTGCACCAAGTTGGCAGAGTAGGGGACCTAAAGCGCATTTTCACCGAAACGTAAAATAGGAAGTTGGGTATAAGAGCTGTGTTTAATTTGAAGTTTTAGTTACAGCGTTTGTAATTATTTTAAATCTTAAATGAGAGTAGTTTGAGTTTACTGTAAAATTGCATATCCCACAATAAACTGTCGTTCCTGAACTTTTCCCGCTTCAAGACGTGTGGTTTTTTCTCCCATTTTAAGGCTGTCATCCATTACAGTTCGAAGTAAAGAAAAAATGTATAAGGCATCAGATCCTTTTTCTTTCAACATTTCCAGTACTTAAAACAATCTCTATGTATTTTTTTCAGTGTCTGAATAACTGTTGTATAGAAAATGTACCCACAATAGAAAACATGTTTACGCTTTTCCAAATACGCCGCCGACAGAGAGTGCATTAGAAAATTTATGCAAGAAATTTTGACAACAATTTTTAAAATTTTCTTAAAAGCATTTTTCATTTAGAAGTAATGATTCATTAAAATATATATTTTATATGACAGAGGTAAAATTTATTAATAATAAATAATCATTTTGGGAGCTTATAAAATATTGTTGATTTACAAAGAGAAAAGAAAGAACTTTATTTTATTCAGATAGGAACCATTTCATTTTGCGCAGAAAATTATGATTTGACTCAACAAGAGCACATTTTAAACCTATTTATTTGTTTTATTCGAAAAACCCATGTTTTCCTAAGCTTTAAAATCTTCTAGACAATTTACACAAAATAACTTCTTGTTTTAGTAATTTTCAAGTGACGTTTTTGGTTACCTATTTCGTCTAATTGACTGTTTTCCAGTTTTTTTTATTTTATTTATTTATTTTATTTATTTATTTATTTTTTTTATAATTTTCGAATATTTAATACTTTTTTTCGATGCTACATATTTTCAATCAAATATTTTCTTATTTATAGACGATCTTATTTTCGTAAAATAATTTTCTTCACATTGTACATTGCTAAGTAAACATCTTTTTTCTATAACTTTTAGTAGAGATTAGTATGATTATTCAAAACATTTTTATTCAGTAATAAAAATTTTCTGATTTAAAATAATTCTTTTTTTTACAAATTTTAAAATAAAAACATTTTAATTTTCAAGATCAGTGAAAAAACTTATATAAACTATCATTTAATATGTACACCTGGGCAATTCAAGGAACTCTTCGGAAGCAAATTATTAAAACCTGATAAAACTAAAAAAGTTGTGCACAAAATATTGAAATATTTTGGGCCTCAACTAAAAATTAAAATTAAATGCAAATTGTGGCTTGTATATGTTCATTAGGTTAAATTTTCATATTTTATGACTTATATGTTATTGATTAAATTACATATGGTATAAGGAACCACCATAAATTAAAAGTAAGCTATGTATGATACAAGAAAGTTGTTGTTATTTAATTCATATTACGAAGAATATTTATGGATTATTTTTTATAATGATACATTTATGTATCACAATATAAAGCAGATTTGTGAAAAGTTTTCACAACATTTATAATACTTTTATTTTTATCCATGACTATAATATTAGTTTGGGGAAAAAGTAATCCATTATTTTTTCAGTAGACGTCTGTAGTGATCGATATCTCGTGAGGTATCTATCAAACAATTTCAGATTTATGCTCGTTGGAAAGGTGACATTTGACACTAAAATATTCTCTTGCGGTATTTTTTGTTTGATTAATTCAGTTAGGAGTACAAAGTTTTAAAAATGGAAGACAACAAACAGAAAATTCGATACATTTTCGTTTTTCTCTTGTAACGGCGAAAAAGATAGCCGGGTGGCTAAAATTGTGAAAGGTGTTTATCGTCCTATATAAGACTGTAACAACCAGTTACGTACAATTTTTGTTTCGTCGATTCCGTTCGGGTATTTTTGATGTTAGAGATGCACCTCGCCTGTGGATACAGCATCGTCGAAAATGTCTATAAAATATCAAAAATGATCGAAGTCAACCGCATGTCAGCAGTCGTAACGCGCAAGACCTAAAAATCTACATGAAAGCTGTTTTAAACCTTTTTACAAAGTGAATCCAAAAGAA
>JAPDSC010154724.1:0-14204 GCA_026290005.1 Latrodectus geometricus
AATTATTTGTTTATATGAAATTGTCGTATATTAATTTATTTGTTTGTCCTTTATATTTTATTATTGCTTTGCCATCTAAGAAAAAAATTTTAAAAAATAAATTATCAGCTTATAATCTAAGAAATTAAAAATGTTCACTGTGTCTTATAAAATAAAAGAAACTTAAATAATTTTAATCGAGAGCATTTTTATTTCTTAGATTATAAGCTGATAATTTATTTTTTAAAATTT
Source organism: Latrodectus geometricus (assembly GCA_026290005.1). NCBI lineage: Eukaryota > Metazoa > Arthropoda > Arachnida > Araneae > Theridiidae > Latrodectus > Latrodectus geometricus. The sequence continues at coordinate 232 of JAPDSC010154724.1, forward strand.
TTTTCTTAGATGGCAAAGCAATAATAAAATATAAAGGACAAACAAATAAATTAATATACGACAATTTCATATAAACAAATAATTAAAAGATAAGTTCATAACATTGTTTCAGAGAATAATTTATTCTTTAATTTATAATTATGTAAATGTAAACATTAGAATGAATCATTTGTCAAATGAATAATTTTCGGGAGAAAACATTACTGTCCAAAAAGATATTTAAATTTTTTATTAAAATTTTTGAAAAATAAACTGTAGATTTAGAGCTGTCATCACAATATCAAAATCTATTTGAATGTTTATTGATAGAATAGAATTTAAGCTTTAATGAGGATAAAATCATAAGATTTGATAAAGAAATACTTTGAATATTTATATAAATGGTAAAGTTTATCTATTAAAAAATACGTTTAGAGCTGTATTTTAATTATTAACACCTTATTGAAAATGCAAATGAATTCTGTATTAACTTTAATCAATTTAGTAATTTATATCATACTATTATCAACTAATAAACTAGATTTAATCTCTTAAAATATTTAAATTTAGAAAACTATTTAAGAATTTTCCAAAGTCTTTTCTTAGTATTATTTTTGTCATTTATTGTATGAATAATATATTTGATTTGAAGCAGCAGTTTTTTATTACAAATTACTCTTTTTGATACAAAATTAAATTTTAAGAAAATATATTTGAACTAAATTACATATAATGAAACATTTTGTATTCGTGCACAAAACATTTTGCCATAAATTAAATATTTGGGATTACGATTTATTTTGATACAACAATTCAATCTGTTATTGAATTGTTATACGGAATTTTTATGAGAAAGTCATCAATCAATTGAATGACACTCTCCTATCGTATAACACTCCGCACATTCGCAGGTTTTCTATTCCAGAAACACTGAAGTGCTCGTATATTATAAAGAATGAAGCAAGAGTAACTAATGGTAGCCTCTTTAAGATACTATTTACTATCTCATTAAAAAAGTGATGTTGCATAGTTTGAAATAAATTGGCAGAAATAATGAGATTCTTGAAAAAATATGTCTCTCTTCATTACTGTGTCATTGATATTGTCTTGGTGTAGTGATTTAAGCAAACCAAAAGAATAACAGCAGTTGACCTTCTTATTCAATGGTATAAAATAAAAACGTTTCTTATTCACAAATATAGCTGAAATAGTTCTAAGTGGTTTAATAGCAAAAACACGTAAGAGTCGAAGTATATTAAGAATGCATCTCAGACTCATCATTTGTTTTGCTTTTGTTTTTGGCTTTAAAGGATTTGTGCTAGCCGAATTAAAAGAAGAGATAAAAGGATGGAAAACAGTTATATGTGGTATGTTTAATTATTTTTAACTATTTATCAGAGATTTTAAATGTAAAATTTTAAAGGTTGTTTTAAATTAAAGCCCAATTGGGTAGTGATAGCGCTTCGCATTTCCAAAGCGCAGGTCTGAGGTTCGGTCCTCAGTTTCGGAAAGGTTGAATCTAGGCACTGACAAAGCAAGGTGGGTTCGGTGAGCCTTTTATCCCTTCAGTGAATCATTGAAATTGAGTACCAAGCATGCTTAGGAATCTGAGTACTAAGCACTGGGAGTTTTGTGTTAGACTGACCACCTAACCGGGTTTTGAATCCAAGAACCCACGGTTAGAGAAAACAGCCATTGAGCTTGTCTTTAGATTGATCAAAAGTTCTTTCATAATAATTTCCCCGTGCTATATTTACTGTATAAGTATAAGCATTTGGTCTTGTGTTTAAAGCCAATGTAATATAAAAGCGTTTTCTTGATTTCAAAAGAAATATACTTTTTTAATCTAAATTAACGTAGAAGTTAAAATATATTTATATAAACGCAATACATGTTCACGTTGCGATTTTTAAAACACTTTTGGAATTACTTTCAAGTAAATTCAATGAAGACATGTTTTACTTACCAAAAAATTTTCTATTTTCCGAATGAATAAAAAATTTCCTTTAATTGATAGAAAAATTTAAAGTTTATTTTAATTTATAACAAAAATTGAAGGGTTACTTTAAAAATGTTTTAAATTTAAAAATTGATAGATAAATATGTTATTGTACTTTTAATTAAAATAATACGACAATCTGGGTCACGTATTTTTAAAAAATACAAATATATCAATAAAATAACTAGTAATTAAATTATATATGAATCACGGAAAAGTTATACATCTATTAAAAATGTAATTATTATTTTTATTTTATTAGTATAAAAACATTTAACATAAAAATATAATCAAATAAATAATTAATATAAAAATATCATCAGATATGGTTTACCTTAAAACCAATTTTTTCTTTCAACTTCGTTGAAACTAAAAAAATAAAGTAATAATATAATAAATAATAATATAGTAAAAAATAATAAACTAATAAATAATATTATAATGAATTTCATTACAAAGATAAGAGAAAAATTAAAATTTTTTATTCCAAAAATTTGTTTAAAAATTGCTCATTATTGCTAAGTAAAATGTTTATTTTTGAAGTATAATTTCATCTTCAATAATGTTTTTAATTCTTTTGAGAGAATGATAATTTTTGAGAAACAAAAATACTTTCGAAAAACAAAACGTTAAAATAAATAAAAAAAAGAAATGAAGTAAATATAAAAATTTAGATTAAAAAATATAATAGGATCTATATATGTGTGTTTGCATTCATATATCATTATAATATCATTTCAAAACCGAGTTTAAATTTTTTGCTATTCATAGAAATTTTAAAATTTTAATGGACTGTTTAAGTTCAGTTTTAAAAAATTTAAAAATGTTCAAATGCAGAAATAAATATGCCATGCAGTTTTTTTATGTAAGACAATAATTTTTATCACATACAGTATTTTTATGTTAAGACATAAATTTTGCAAGGTTTATCTTTAATTATTAAAAATTTAATTATTATTAAATTTAATTAAATAAACTAAATAGAAAAATTTAGAGACAGTTCTTTTCATCCTATCAAAAATATCTATAACATTTAAGGATTTATATAAAGCAGTGAAATCGTTATAGCTTGGGGGTGAATATTAAGAGTACTAAAATATAAGTTGAAAATTTTGGCCATTTTTGTGACATAGCATTATATTAAACGATCATATATGAACCTGTCATAAAATAATATCGTCTCTTGTACCCAAAAATTATTTTTCAGGGATAAAATTTGCTGTGTTAGGAAAATTTGCAAAGATTAAGTATGATATGGAAATAGAGGATACGTCAGAGATATTCATGACTCCTTAAATTAATTTCAAACAGCTCCCACTTTTTCTAAAATTTCTAATTTTTTAAATATAATATACTTTTATAATAACGGCAGTAAAAATTTTTATAGAATGTATAAAGTGGAGCTTTTAAGTTTTTTGTTCGTCCATATAAAAACTATGGCTCATGAATTGTATGATAAATTTTTTGTTTAAAAATGGCTCAACATGATCTAGTGGTAGAACTGAGTCTTTGAAGCAAAAGGTCTGAGGTTCGATCCCTGACAAAGTTAAACAACGAGAGAAGGATATTATTATGTGTTTCCTCCACTTTCATACACATTAATCGATATGTGTGTTTGGAAGTTTTCAAGGTTTTCTCTTTGGAACAGGTTAATATGGCCATCCGTCAATGAATAGTTCACCATGAAGGCAGTGGTACTAAAATACCTTGAACATTTTATAATGCCATTGAACAGTTTAGAACGCGGTGTCAAAAATACTATATTTTATATTCAGAATACCATATTTTTTCACTCGCACTTAAAATTTGATTTATAATTACGGTTAAATTGACTTCTAAACAACAAACAGCATTGCTGTTTCAAATTATATAGGATTTAAAATCCTACATAAATAATATCATAAAACAAACTATAAAAATATTTATCAACTTCAAAAATCAAAACAGGCAAATTTATTATCAAAAGAAAGCAAGAATATATAATTCCTTCAATAAAAAGTCAGTATTTTTTTTTTAAATTTGAAATGCATAAGGATTTATATTTATGATGATCAACTTTAAATACCAGTTTAAAGTCCACAAATCATTGAAGTTCTGAAGCTTATGATCAAATGATAGATAAATATTTGTATGTAGATAATGATTATATAGGTAAATGAGAGAGTCTTTGTGTATATTTAAGAAAGCTGTTGTTAATTTTTTATAATAATATGGTATTTACTATCTAAATAACCTTAATATAAGTTAAGGCCAATCATTCTATATTTCTTGACGCTGTATATCAGGGGTGGCCAAGACGTCAACCGTGGTCGACTGGTAGACCGCTAAGACATTTTAGGTAGTCCACGCTAAATGTCTTAGCGGTCTTTATTTCTTTAGCATGATGGGTACGACCATCCCGATAATGACCTCGGATATTAACAATTTAATTTATGACTTAGGACATAGAATCAATGAATTATTTAAAATAAAAATTTACTACAGTCTACGCTTTAAAACACAAAACAAACTGTGCAAAGATTTACGATTTAAAGATTTAGGATTAAAGGTTTACGATTTATAAAACTTAAAACAGACATGATGAGCGCGATTAAAACATTCAAAGAAACTACAGAAAGGTATGCATCTCAATTAAGAAAACATGAACTGAGAAACTTCAAAAACATGGAGGAAAAGTGCATCCATAATCCAAACCGAGACTTCGAGATTTAAAGATTTATGATTAAAGGTTTACGATTTAAAACTTAAAATGGACATGATGAGCGCGATTAAAACATTCAAAGAAACTATAGAAAGGTATGCATCTCAATTAAGAAAACATGAATTGAGAAACTTCAAAAACGGGGAGGTAGAGTGGTGCATCGGTAATCAAAACCGAGACTTCGAATGATTTCGCTTAATACTTACTTGTTTTGATTGAAGAATTTGAAAGAAGATTCGCTGACTTAATTAGGTTGAAAGAAATACTCGATTTTATGATATTTCCATTTAATTAAAATGTCAACAAAGGAGTATCTAAAAAAATAGGACATTTAATAGATATCACATCAATCACGGACGAGGAAGAAATTATTAAATTAAGATGCGATATATTTCTTAAATCCAGAGCATATTTAGTGATACTGAATTTTGGAAATTAATTTCTGAGGAAACGTTTCCAAATATTTATAAATTGATTTTGTATTTCAAATCATACTTTGGATCAAGGTAGTTTTGAGAATCTGCTTTTTCAACCTTGAACAAAAAACAAACATTGGTTGCATTTTACAGATGAACATTTAGTTTTGTGTTTATGCATTGCAATAAGCTCGTACCAGCCACAAAATAATAAACTTGTCGCAGATATACAGTGCCAAATTTGAACTAAACGAAGTGAATGGGATAGTCACGTTTTGATATATGAATATTTTGATTATTTTCGTCAGGAAATTTTTATTTTGTAAATATTATGTTTTTTTTTTTAGAAAAATTACATAATTTACCATTTTTTCTTGTTACCGAAAATAAATATGTACGTTAATTTAGCTCTGCTTTTTGTAGACCACCTTCGATATTTTAAATGTGGAGTAAACCCCGGATCCCAAAAGTTTGGCCATCCCTGCTATATATCAAGAAATATAAAGATTCTTTATTCACAAAATTTTTAAAGAAATCTAATAGATCAAGGTATTAAACGAAAAATAGGAATTTAATAATTTAAAAAATATTTTTAAAAATATCTTCATATGAAATAACGTTAAAAACATACTTTTAGAATTTCTCACTTTAAAACTTAATTCAAGTAAAAACAATCATATTAAAATGTATCTAATAATCTATAAAATGTTATTTTGTAATTGTAATTTTCATTTTTATCTTATTCCTTCTTCTATTTTGATCTATTGCATTCTGCCTGATAAAAAATATAGTAATGCATATTTTAGATGTTGATGATTTAAATCAATAGTTTGAGATATAATCAAGAATAATATTATTAATATCTAAAATACATGTATTTGTTCATATTATTTCAGAAAAAGATATGGCTTTGGTCGGAGATAATTTAGTTGAATGTTTTCAGAACGCTTCTCTTCCTCTGGTAAGTAAAAGAAATGATATTTTTTCAGAAAATTTTAATAATTCAACGTAATGTCATTTTAATTACATGTTAATCTTTTTTTATTATTTGTGAATGTTTAAAAACTAACAAATAAAATCATGGAAGTAATGGAAAAAAGCTATTAATAAAATTGTATTCAAATATATAGATAATAATGATATGAAGTAAAAAATGATTTAAAAAATTTTCAATAAACTTTTGCTTACAATAAATGAAATGTATATAAAAAATATTTAAAACCTACTAAATTATTTCTAAGCACGAGATTTTTTTTCTGAAAATATATGGATATTTAACCATCAAATACCTCTAATCGATATTTAAACCCAAACAATGTTCAATGTTAAAAAATAGTTTAATCAAAAATAAGAGTATTTTTTATGACACAAGTAAACATGACGTACACTCATTTTTCTCTGATGAATAACATATTTTACTTATTATTAATTATCTCAACTGAGTATTTCAATATATAGAATAATAAATTTAATACATTTCAGATAGATAATATGTATAAAACTAACTGTGACTGTAAATTCTGTGGCATTACAGCCCATATAAGAGCCTAGGTATAGAGTCCCCATATATATCTGTTTTGTTGACCGTGGGTTGTGGGTTGCTAAGCATATGTTAAGAGATCAGACTGACACGAACCCTCAGTGTTCAGTTCCTTAACATGCTTCATACTCAGTTTCATTGGCCACTGAAGGGATAAAAAGCTGAGTCAGTCTTGCGTAGCCCGAAAAGTGAATCCTGAACCTGAGGCTTGAGAGCAAAAATCTCTACCACTACGCCACCGGGCTTCAGAGAGATTATATATTTAGAAAATAATTTCTGTGAGTGAAATAAATATATTATATTATACGGTACTAATAATAGTTTGTATCCCGAGTATCTTTTACAATTTAAAATAAAGCAAATAATTCACTGACTCCTATCTATTACAGAAATACAAAAACAAAAATTATATAAATCATCTTTAAATATGAGCTTTTAATATATTCTAAAATGAATTACAATTGAATTACAAATGAATTGCAAACATTAAATATAGTTCAAAATATTTCTTTTGTATACTGGATTTTTTATTCTTATATTTCGTGATTTTAATTTTTGTTGTTAATAAAAAAGTTACTGTATACTTAAGATAATAAGTAATCAACTAGTATGAACATACCGATTTTAAAGAACGTGAATGAAGGCAAGAAAAGAAAAATTATTAAAAGAAATTTGTATTATAAATTTGATGTTTCATCACAGATAATTTTTTATTTTTGTCTAAAAAAATAGAAAAAAATAGAATTTCGATACATAATCTATACCTAAATAATTTTAAATATTTATTCCAATTATAGTTTATTTTCGAGATCACATAAATTTCAAAATTTAAGGACTAAAAGCTGCATTAATTGAATAGTAGGATTATTTTATCAGTAACATATGTCCTGCTATTTTAAGTCATGATCTATTCACAGGATAAATTTCTAAGTCAGCACAATACATGTCAAGTTATGGACATGTAAGAATATGCAAAATTCATAAACCCATTCATTACTGTTATTCTTGATTGGGATATGAGAAATCAAGTGAGAGATCAATTCGCATGCGAAGCAAATTTCCGTTGCTCAAAAACACAAGTGCCTGTGTTTGGGGATTCTATGTGTCTTGTATATGATTGTGCAAAAATCTGTGTACCTTGAAGAAAGTAGTTGTTTTTCATGAAACTAAATGCAAACACTGTTCATTTCAAATATTTCACTGATTTAAACTTTAAAATAATATACCCCATAGAAAATGGACTTTTATACATTGAATATTCAAAACAAAATATTGTGAATCCTTTCCTATCAAGGATACATGCTTCTGTACGTCTAAATAACAAATTCTAAATATTCCTAATTTTATACTGTGATATATTCTGCCAGTTGTTAATTATTTCCCTAAATCTATGAAATTTTAAAATGTCGAATCTAATTAACAATCATGCTCCAGTATTTTTCGTTGATGAAAATATGGTGGATTTATTGGCTAAAGCAGAGTATTCACTATAAGGAAATAGGTTATAGATACGTTAACCGTATAGGTATAGTCATTTTGAAACCATACTAAGGATTGTTATTTCTTGAAAGGTACCGCAATTAATGACAGAATGGAATAGCGTCAAAATGAAATATATGGTGTAGCTATTATTGTTGGATGTAAGATAATTAGAAATTACCTTCTCTCATAAAAAATTCATCGTAAACCATCATAACAGGGGTAATGGCTGTTTGTTACAATAAGAAAAATCTGATTGTAACTGTTAATGTCTTGCCTTATGTATAAAAATGGGTCTGTAATTGGTCCAAAAGACAAGAAAATTAATAATTTCGTAGCTTAAAAAAGAAGCTATACCACAATCTAGCTTTAATTGGATCAATATTATGATAAGGACTTTTTAAAGCTATGTTCTTTTAAAGCATTTATTTTTCATGTTCTGTTGCATTCGATAAAAAAGCCTTTTTAAAACTTACCCAAAGGATTATTCGTTGAATTTTTTTCTTGATCAATAAGAATTTGATCAATTTAATAAATTAATTAAATCTTGAATTTTCAGTACACAGAAGTATTTACTAACTGCTGCCCTGATGTTAAAAATCTGAATAGTACCGAAGAGAAAAAAGTCTGGTTCTGTGAAAATGACGTGGAACAAATAGCCAAGGTTAGTAATAATATAATTTTATTAATAAGATAACATGAGTGAAACACACTCAAATGATAAAATTTCTTTTCTTTATGCAAATAAGAAGTAGTAATTCTGTTTTTAAATTTAAGAAAAGCATAGAATTTGGAATACTGTATAATGTATAAACTGATTAAAAAAAACTTCTGCCAATTAATAGAAAAACCACTGATTATAACACATGCATTTAACAAGATTCTGATTAAGACAATCACATAAGATATAAATTAAATCTCTAGTATTAAAATATTAGAATAATATTACCATTTTATATGAGATGGAATATAAGTATTATTTTTAACATGAAATATAAGACAGAATTACAATAAGACAAATTTACAACTGATTTCAAAACTAATTAAAATAAATTTTTTGCATTCATATCTCTCATTATATTGATTTGTATTTTCTTACTTTACACAAAATCAATGCTAATTTTCGGATTATACCTATTTTCCCTTTCTTGAAACATGCTATTAAAAATAATCATAAAATTCTCCATATATTGTTTTCGAATATTTAAATTATTAACTTTAATTACTTTATTTAATTTTAAGTGTATATTAAAAAATATTCTTTCATAAACAAATTATTTTGATTCATGGTGAGTTCATGCAATTTTATTTTAAATTCTGTACTGCTATACAATTTATTTCATTTATACATTTTCAAATTATTTATTTTTCTTTTGTCAGCATATTAAATATAAAAAATATGAAACAGAAATTATTTTGTCTATAGCTAACTGTGATTTGTTAATTTATTTGAATTTTATTTAGACCAAAACCAGATATGTTGGAAAATAATAATTTGTTAAAAAATTTAGAAAAAAGATATTGTAATAAATATTCAAATTCAAGTCCTTTTATATTTTTATAATAAATGATTTTTAGAATTTATGATTTTGACATGAATATAAACTGTAAGGTATCAAAATGTTAATAAAAAATTGTTTTCTATAACATAGTGTCATGAATGTTCTAAAGATGCTGTCAATAAGTCTGAAAAAGTAAGACTATTTTTATATTTCTATTATAGTTCACTATATTAAAATTTACAACTTCCATTTAATGCTATTTTATTCATTTTTTTTAGAAAAATGAGTATGAAGAGGAAATCAAACCATTCCGTGTAAGTAAAGTCTCTATATCAAATTAAATAATTGTAATTTTTTTCTAACTTTTTTTTTTGTTTCTTAACAAATGATTAATTCTTGAAGCTTTTCAGAAAAATTTCTGTATAATTGAGAATGTTTTTCTAGAAATTTCTTCCTCATAAACAGTTTATTCATTGTTAAATGTTAAAGGATTTTAAAGCAATAGTCCTTATATATTTTTTTAAAATAAAGCAAATATAATTATTTGCAGTAAAAGTATGTTCGCTATCTATCCAAATTAAACTGCTAAAAAAAAATTTATAGCAATACACTTAGAAAGGAATATGGAACAAGTCTTACGGCCGTATTAACCAAACACGGGTTAATTTGAGTGTTAGCCTATCTCGGAGATAACTCAATTCTAGCATGACTCGCCGATTCTTATTCACGAAGAGGGGAAATTCCCGTGTAAAACAACTTTGGAGTTAACCAAACACGACATGTAAGACGGCTTCTGATTGGCTAGCTATCTTGCACATCAATGTCAACAAACATATCTCTTAAGTCCGCCATTGCTAGCTGACTCGGTGCTAACACTCCGAAATCGTAGGGTTATTCTAGGGATCCATATAGGCGAGTTAATCGCTGTTTTTGTCGTTGTGAATAACGTTTCATGACTTAAATCTCCCTTTACCCTCAAACCTCGTTTAACTCTGGTTGGTGAATACGGCCGTTAGTCCTAAAGACATTAAGACTTGTAATTAGCTTTGCAACAACATCTCTTGCCACATTAACAAACTACACAGACAAAGTTACACCTACATCTAGTTTGAATTTAATAATGTAAATATTAAACTAGAAATTAATAGTCTCCTATCACGAATTCAGCTTAAATTTCTGGATGTTTAGGGATTAATAGCAGTAATCACCAGGATAATTTACTTAAGGGCTTACGAATTTAATAATATACTTTGTGTAAGATATATTATCATTTGAATGGGATAGGCGATCATTAGTTTGAAGAAAATTAGAATATAATATGCACTTCTTCTTCAATAGAGTACGTATATTAAAAGATTTTAAGAGAAAAATTTTCATGTAATAAATTTATCCGATTTAATAATGAAATGGCAAGTTGTCTAAATTGTAATAATGGAATTTGTAGCAAATTTGTAGCACTACTTATTGAAATACTTATTGACTTATACTTACTGTAGTAAATACTTATTGAAATACTTCCAGATAACACTGAACACTTCCAGATAAGATGACGCTTATAACATCCATAATACAAAAAATTAATCGTTATAACATGATAACCTTAAAAAAAATCCTAAAATTCTGCTCCATTATATATTTATAGATACATTTAAATATCGATTTTGAAATTATAAAAGGTTATTTAAGAAGCAATGATTGTGATTCATGATATTTTAAAATAATTTTATTTCTTTTCCACAACTATTTTTTTTTAATATTTCTTTGTGCTTATTTAAGAAATATATATCAATATTTATGATAAAATAATTCAGATAATAAATGTGTTCTTCTAAATTTATCTTAATTTATATTCAAAAATCTTCTTTTAAATAAAATATAAACATGAAAGATAAATTGTAATTGACTTAAAATATTTAAAATATTTCTTAATTTTATATAAATATTTATAAAATTTGCTACATATAAGTTTTGATGACTTCAATTTCATTTTTTATTTAAAAGTAGTTAAATATTAAAAAGCAACTTAATATAAAGCGACAGTTCCTTAATTGGTAATTAAACTTGTCTATTTTATCATTTAATGTATGTATTTACACGAAGATTATTTCTTTCAGATATGCATTGTAAACTCCTTTCAGTAGAAAGAAATATCAAGCATTAGAAGCTCTTCAAAATTTGATAACTTGTAAGAGCAAATCTATTTCAATCTATCGAATAAAAGCAGTGATTATGTTACTTTAATAAATATTATACGTGTACTTTTGTTTTTCCTATTATCAAAATAATTTCTTGTGCATGAAATATATAACAATTAAAACATTTTTGTCAAAGTTATTTTATGTGAAGAATATTATATGAATTTTGTATGTAATTGGAAATAAATATGTCGTATCTCAATACAGTGGTATAAATTAAAAACCTTAAAATATATTTTTATGAAAAACTTTACTATGATTTCAAGCTTTATATTCAACATTTAATACAAAAACTAATTAATTAATTAATAATGAAAAATTTTGTTGTTGAAGAATATTTTAGAATTGCATATTGGAGAACCAGTTTCTTTGCATAAAAACTAGCGAATTGTATTTGATATTAAAAATCGCTTCAAAAAGTGAAAGCTTTATTTCTCAGAAATGAAAACATACATATTTTAATGCACTACTTTCATAATTTCATATTATGAAAAATTTTATTTTCCCTTTAAATATTTTATACATTATTTTCAAAATTATAGCATGTATTTCCCTCTCTATATTAAGCAATTATCTCTGTGATTTGATCATAAAATATCAAAATAACTTTTAAGAAAACTCTTAAAAAACTACATTTTATAAATAAATTAAAACAAAATTTTTGTTAAGGGATAATTATAATTCTAAAATTAATATTTTCATTATAATAATAAAGTAAAAAAATCTAATTTTTTATTGAAATTCTAAAAACAGTAAACAAATTTCTCAATACAGTTTGTACAAATTTCTCAATACAGTTTTTTAAAACTAATCATGTTTCTTATGACAAAACCAGTAAAAAATAAAAGAGAATTAATTTAATTCTTCTGTAAATATAACTCGATAAATCTTCAATTAAATAACACACAGTAAAATTTTAAAGGTTAATTTCCAGCACATATTTCGAAATATTCAATAGTTTGCACTGCAAATTTCAGAAAATACTAAGAAGACTGATTCTTTGAATGTTTAGAAATTATAAAATAGGATATGAGTTGAGTTATAAAGTAATTTTAGATTTATTTCGCTGTTTTTATTTCATTTCTATCTTACAGAATGTTTAAATTGAAATGTGTGTGTTATATACACTCACATAGTTATGAGAATTATTACTATATTTCATAAGATTATTGGCTAACAACATATGAGAATTATATTTCAAATAATTGTATCTTATATAATCATTCATTAAATTTTAATAACAAATAAAATTTATGAAATAGAAATTCAATCCATCTTCCAAGTTTACTTTCAAAAATAGATAAAATTTTTAAGTTTCTTTTTGAAAGAGATCAGTGCAAGGTTTCATAAATTTAAAGATTATGAATGGATCTTAAATTTTTTCATTAACTTAGAGTGACATATTCCCATTAAAAGTAAGAGCTTGTTCCATTGATGAACAAAGATTTATAACAAAAAATACTTTTTATTATGACAGTGTAGCTAAAGGCAATTAATATTAAATTTTATGACGTATAAAAATTGCGCTATTATTATCTCAGTACAAAATTTTAAAGTTTTATTAATACTTTTACCCCTAATAAAAGGTTTTTCTCAAGAGGAAAGTCACGCTTTTAAATACACGAAAAATATGCATCCAAATCCTTAAAAACATCATGAATTCAATAAAAATACAAAAGTTGTTAATTAATGTTTTATGATTATAATTAATGTTTCTAGTATTAACTTATTTTGAAATTTTACATGTTTTTTTAAAGTAGGAGTTTTTTAATTATTTCATTTAAAAATGGCCCTTTTAAATATTTTCATGGCTACATTTAATGCTTTTGCTTTATTTAATGAACCGTGCTTTTTTTAAAAATGCAAGAATGAAACATTTTATTATTTTGTTAAGTTCAAATTACAAATAAGTTTACTAATAACTTATATTTGTATTAGCATACTGAGTACGTTCTACTGTTGCATCAATTTCACTCAAATTTAAATAGAAAATGAGCAAAATAAAAAGCATGGTAAAAAATTTATATTTGCTTGGAAATTTTTTCAGAGTAAATTGTTAAACATAGTTATTTACTGAGTTTACAACGCAGATGGGTTTTGTTACAAGAAAGCGGTAACAGCTTCACTTCTTATTTTCCTCTACTTGATCTTGAATTAGGAAC
>JAPDSC010154724.1:14604-26267 GCA_026290005.1 Latrodectus geometricus
TGTTTTGATTTAATAAAAGTAAAGTGCCATAGGAAAATATTTTTTGATAAGATATTTTATTTCATTAAAAATCAATTTAATAATAAATTAAACAATATAACTCTCATGAAAAATGTTGAGGAATATTAAATTTTTTTGATCATTTTATCAGAAAAAATTAAATAATTTTTGATAAATATGTAAACAAAGAAAAATAACTATTACGTTTTAAATTCATATCACGTTCAAAAAAGACCAGTATATTTTAAAACAGTTGTTAAGAGCTATAATTAAATAAAAATGCAAAAATTATATTTGATAAAAAATTTTACGTATACAAAATTTAGAATTTATTTAAATGGATTTATAACTGATTTATCATGAAAATTAGAAGTTAAAGATAAAAAAAGTTTACAAAATTTAATTAATTTCTTACCACAACTGGCATGACGATACCGACAGGAGACTCCTAAAGATAGAATATTGTTAATTTAGGTATTAAATAAAATTGTAATAAAACAACATAAGGTAATTAAAATTTTATCTAAGTTGACTTGTATATCTATTTATTTCACATAGATTAAAATTTACATTCATTTAACATTAGGTAAATTTTTTTCTTTAATTTACATTTTTAATTTATACTTCAGTTTCTCAGGAATGTTATCAATAAATGCTTCAATAAAAATGGTTATTTCTGGAAACAAATGATTTTTGAAATAAAAATATGAACTATAAAATAAATATTAAATCTATTTTAATTTTATCCAGTAACAATAAACAAGGAATTATGACTGATTAATTAAAAAATATACAGAAAATTTCTATTAAATTGAGTATTTTAAAATACATTTCCTCCCACAAATTTCAACATAAAATTTTGAATTAAGTAAATTGCTTGTATAATTATGTCAAGCTCTATTCCTGTGTTAGACATGTTTAATGATATTTCTGATCAAAAAGTTAAGCTCTTTGATAATTAAGAGACAGGGGTTCTAGTTAACAATAATTAATAAAATTTAAATTATTTGTATCAACAAAGTTTAATTAAATATAAAATCAAATTTACAAAATTATTAAAATAAATATAAAATTAGAAAGTTAATAAGCGAATATGATTGGCAGGACTAAATTAATTTTAGATAAACTAATCTTCCTTCAAGAAACAACAAACATGAATATTTTAATGGTATTATAATATAATTTAACCTAAAATTTTTGATTAAAGCTATATGTATAAAAATTAGTTTATTCAAATAATTTCATGTCCCTGATCATAATAGAAAATATAAACATTAAATATTTAACCGGAGAAAAATACTTTTTAAATAATAAGAAGATATGGAAAATTTTATAGGTCAACACAGTTACTTAGAATAAAAATATATATCATATTGTATTCATTTAAAAATGTATGTATACCAAGAGTGTATATATATACTAATATATTTTTATATGCTGGCACTTAGTTTCCAAAAATTTACTGTGTATTCTACATAATGAGGATAAGAAATCAAATATTGGTCACGTGTTTAACTATTTATAACTTCATTATAAACATTTTTAAATTTAATATAATATGCTATTTTAATGATTTCATGAATAATGAAGTCTGTATTAATCATTTCCTCAAACTTAGTCAAACTTATGTATTTTTTACATGAATTACAAATAAATAGTTAGATAGTTAAAATATTGTGTTTCACATTATTTAATTTGAAACTATATAAGCAGTCATAATTATTTTACTAAATTTAAAATAAAATATTCAATTTTATTTAAAAAGGTTGAATTTTTTTGTGTGTAAAACAAGTGAACAGTATTTTTTTTTCGTAACACATGCTGTAAAATAATCTATATTGTAAGATAAATTTCAGATTTGATTAAACAAATCAATTTTGGTGGTTTGTAAAATTCAAAATTTGCAACAACACCTTCAATTTTTCAAAGTTTTTTACAGATTAAATAATATATTTTGTTTAATAAATTGAATAATGCTTCCTGTAAAATTCGTTCCCTTCTTTGTTTTTGAATATTTATGGTACATAAAAACAAAAATTTTAAAAGTATTTTTTAAAGTAAGATAAAATAAACTGAAATCAAAATATATTTAAAAAAACAATTTGGAATGTACTTATAAAATATGAATATTATAGAACTGTATTATTTATACATATATGATACTAAAATAAGATTTAATATAAAAACAATTTCACGCAGTTCCTGGATTATGTGAAAAATGATAAATAATGTAGTTCAAGTATTTTACATTATTATTCCGTATTTCATATAACTTTTTACATCATAATAAGTTTTATGAAAATTTAGTTATATACACATAAATATACATATAAATATAAATTTCTAAGCATTTTTTATGTGTTACATACATGAGTACAATGATGTATTAATTTATAATTTATATTTCACAAAACTAGTTAATGAAATGAAAAACCAAAATAAAAGGAAACAAACCTTTCTTTCTCTGTACTTTTTGAAAACACAATCTTGATTCTAAAATGTTGGATAAAACAATAAGTATATTATAATTAAATTCTTAGTTCAAAACTATAAACCCAGAAAATAATCAGAAATTTGGAATACAATCAGATCAAATTTAACAAAACAACCATAAAAAATTTGGATTAATAAATTCCCAATACGAATATTAATATAGTATATATTTTTATTACGAGACAAATATTTGCATGATAATTTAATGAAAAATTTCTCACGATGGTTAAAAAATTTTGATGAGAAAAGTAACTTAAGAAATTTTTATAATCCTGAAATAGTAAATATTTTAAGTGAAAAGACATTTTTAATACAATTCCATCGAAAAATATAAATTATTTAATCAACCTTGATACACACTTAAAAATGAGCATGAAATTTTATAGAAATAAATTATATTTCTAATGATATAATTTAAAAATTTAAACCTATTTTATTTTATCAATTTCATGTTGGTTTCTCTCAATAAGAAAAAATTAATTTTCCCTTCATTGAGACAGTTTATTTAACATAGACATTAACTTAACTAAGTTAAACATTTAAAATTTTAAAAAATTAGGTCTATGAAGATGACCAATTTTTAATTTTTTTAATTATTAGAGGATTAAAATTAAAAAGATAATCTACCATTAGACAGTTAAATAGTTATGTATTAGTAAGCAAAATATACATTCTTAAATGTGTTGAATTTTCAAAGAAAGGCTTTGTTTGCACAATTCTCTTTTTTAATATTTCTTTGTTTATGTAAACCAGAATTATCTCAAATTATTCTATTAAAATTGAATCTTAATAAAATTGATTGAATGTTATCCTTTGAATAAATTTTGAGAAGATATTATTTTCTTTGTTTTTAACTAAATAGAAAATTTAATACATATATTTCTAATATCTCATCGAATATTTAGGACTTGCCGGTATTTGAATCCTAACTTGACAACATTATATAATGTTTAACATCTTTTTATAAAAAAAAACATATTTTAATCCATATTTCATCAATTAGAGATTCAGCAACCCATAAATGGTGTGAAACTCAGTTTTTATGTCCCCGAAACCATTACTAAGCAATTTGACTGTGGTAAACTATGAAATTATCAACGCAGTAGTTCCTACCTCCAGAAGGAAACGTCTGCTCGTAGGAAACTGTTCATTGGCCATACGAGTGGCATAGTCAATGTCAGTGACATGTTCATGTAAAATGATATATCATATTCTAAGGAAAAAGATCATTGGCATATTATAAACTTTGAAATTAGGCCCCAAATTATTGAAGAACCATCTTCATTCCAGAAAACAGACAGTCAATTTCAAAAAAGCTATACGCAAATTTGTATCATAGTTGGGAATAGGAAGGAATAGGATTCATTGAAAAACTAGACATATTGCCATTCTCTAAATATTTTGTTAATACAATTATCTTTAAACTGCGTTGGCTAATATGAGGTTCTATAAATGTTTATTCTGCTCAGCAGTGATTTTTGGTACAGTAATCACGTTTTGGTTGTCATAATCTTCATTAATATTCACCTGTTTCTCCCAGAAAGTTTGCTGTTTCTTACAGAGTTCTGGTTCAAAGATAATGTTTGGTCGTGATTATAGTATGCTGTTATGATTATAGTATGCGTATCTATTGATACTTTGTCAAATGCTGTGGTGTTGTGGTTACCAGTGCACCGAAAAGATGTCTCCCACTCTACTTTGCATATTTAATTTAGTCCTGTACTATAATATATAGAAATTATTATTTTCATAGAGGTTTTTTCTTTAATTTGGACAATCCTTACATCTTAAGTTTCAGATTAGGCAGAGGTCAAAACGTTAATAAAAATGTCATTCTATTCTAAGCAGCAGTTCTCAATCTAACCCCAGACAAATATTCAATCACCAATTTATTTATGTAGAATGTTGCATATGAAATTATTCGAAAAATATTATAATTATAAATTATATTTATTTTAATTTTGTATTCTAAAAACTTTAACAAAATCCTACTTAAATTAAAGTTAGTTTAAAAAAACAAAAACATACATATTAAGCTAATATCTAATTTTAATTCAACAAATGTTTAATTTTATTTAATAAAATTAATTTCTATTAAATCTTGGAATAAAATGAAATTTTTTCAAAAGTTATTTTGCCTGAATTTCAGAGTGATTGTAAGGAATAAATAAATTTATAAGGCTTCCCTTTTGGAGTGATAAATGTTTAAGAAATTTAATATGCATTAAATAAAAAAATATTGCATTTACTTTCACAATAATCATAAGAAATATTATTTTACAGTTTCAAAATTAAAAATAGAGAGCTATATAATAATTTTTTAGTGAATCATATATGCTCTTTTACTTTTTCACTCTAAAACCATTTTAATAATATTTAGAAATTACAATATAAATAGTTACCTGTTTATTTTCACGATCTGTTTGGCTACAATATAAAGATATCCATTTTGAATAATTTTTATCTTCCCCCAGGTTTGAGTTGCAACTTTCCATAATTTCAGAAAACTATAAAATTATTTTTAACATGAAATTTAGGAAAACATTATATTACATATGTATGTTCATATTATTGCATATATACGTTCTGAAATGCAAGATACAATATGTTATATGGTTTTTATTAAGTTTTGTTTTTGATATTATTCCAATACTGTCCTTGAAAAATATATATATGTGCGTTGCGGATTTGAAGCTTAAATGTTTAGTAGGGCAGTGTTGTACAGGTGTAGTTCTGTGTTTCTCTCTCTCTCTCTCTCTCTTACAAGCACATGAAAATTGTAAAAATATTCAATTGTGGTTTTTAGGAGAATTTTTAAAAATGTGAGTTTCTATCAGAAGTTCATTTAAGTATGACCACGATTTAAAAATGTGTAAGTGAAATCACCAAGTAAAGAAAATGTACTGTAAGATGTATGGGTCGAGACGAACCTGGCAGACAATGAATATTTATAAATCATTTTTTAAATATTTCCTTAATTTGGAAACTAGCTAATCTGGTTATGAAAACTTTAATGAAGTAAAATTTGATGTAATTATTTATAGTGGCAAAATTCAAAATTTTCTTCTTTTTTTTTTCTTCTTTTAATTAAATCCTTATTATTGCTATATTCCCTCATAATTTAGTATAAATATAAAATATTGATAAAAGCCATCTCTCAAGATTTAACGTTTCTGGATGCTCAAAGCAATGCTTCTCTCAATTACTATCCCCATACTACTTTTAAGGCATTTTCCATAAGTATGGAAGTTGTGGCAATTGAACTAACAAGGTCTTCCTTCAGAAAATTAGAATAATTATTGTAATTTTCTGAAGGAAGTATAAAAAATTTTAATTAAATTAGATAAAAGAATCAAATTAAATTTTAAGAAATATTAACAACCAAGGTTACTAAAAAAGCTAGACATTTATAAAATATATTATCTTTTTTTCTAAAATATCTTTCGGAACTTTTTATTTCGAATGATAGTTGAATTGTTATATTTTTGATTTTATACGAGAAAAATAAAATGTAATTTCCTTAAATAAAGAAATTTTTATCATTAATTTTAAAAACTATTATAATAATACTAAGTAAATAATTAGGAAAGTTTAAAATTTTCGGGGAATAGATTCCATTTTAATGATAACAATTAAAGGAATTATTCGTTAAATTTGTATCTCATCCATTTTTTAATTTTTATAGTTATTTTTTAAATTTTGATGTGCTTGAATATTTTCTTTTTATAAGTATATTTCTAAGAACTAAGCTAAAATCTATGAAGTAAGGGTTAATTTTATGTATTATTCAAACAGAGTAAAAAATTATGAATTTCAGACATAATTTATTGAAAAAAATAAAAAAAGTAAAGGAATATTTAATCATTGTAGGGAAAATTTATAATTAATTAATTTTAATTATTATTTATTTGCATAATAGTACATATATTTATATGAACACATTTCCTTATATTTAGAATAAAAATATATTTAAAATTCTTACACTTTCTGGTAGCAAATTCAAACATTCCATCACAGATGATTTAACATTTTCGTCATTTGCTGTAGATAAAAATTATATATGAATTAAATATTATTTATATAGCTTGGTTTCTATTCTTTAAATTCCATTTATAAATAGTTATAAAAAACAAATAATTATAATTGATATTTCACAATATAATTTAACATATAGTTCCTGTCGGTATAGAGATGAGCGCATCATTAAGATGAATGCATCATTTAATGCACAGAAAACTCCTGATTATACACGAAATGGTGTGGCTATTACGGATATTTATGGATATAAGGGCAAATTTAAATCTATCTACACAAATATCCATGTGAAAAATTTAAGCACTGAATAGTTAACATAAACAAACTTATAATAGTTTTTCTGAGAAATAAAAAATAAATTCTTAACTATATTTTTAGAAAAATCAGTCAAATGTTTCCTTTTCTTTTAATTGAATTATGTCCTCTTTTGAATTGAAGTTGAATTGCTTCTGGAATTTAGACATCGCAAATAACTGAGAATATAATGAGATAGTTATAATTTTTAAAGATTATTAAAATTAATATTTTAAATTCATTAAGGTATAAATTATTACTGGAAAGTGGATTATTTAACTGGAAAGTGGCTGATGACAAGTGTTTAAGATGTGTAAAGACCACGGGCTCCTACACCTCAGATATTTAGAGCTGGCTGTACAGTATACAAGCAGTATGTCCTGAAAGAATGTAAGAGTGAATTTCAATATCACCCAATCTGTGATATCGGGTGCGGTACCAGTGTAATGATGCATAGCGTAACAATTTAGTAGTCCCTCAATAAGTTCTTTTCAGACTAGAACCCTAACATCATAGTTTGAAGGCAGAAGCATTAAAAAAGCAGTGCTTTTGCAGTCCATGTCCGTTGTTCAGCTTACCATTGCCGGTGGAAACAACTGTGAGTTAAGAGTAAATGAAGCAATGGATTCCTTGAGGACATTCTCTTCAGCTGTAAACGTCGTTCAATGTTACGAACGTATACGGAATGATAAAATGTGTTTATACTATAATTCATGATGTTGTTGTGTAATTCGTGACTGCCATGTGAACAATATGCTGGTCATTAAATGCAGCGATGCTACGTGCTAGGTGTAATCAGTCAAATTAGTCCTCATTTCTCACTTTCATTTACTGGTTGCAGATCTATGTCACTGTTGCTTGGTTTCGTATAACATGATTAATTATTTTTTGAATTAATCCACAGTCACTATAGGCTACTATTCTTCCTCAATCTAGCTCAGAAACATACTCCATAGAGGTTCTACAAGACATCGTGAAATAGCTTACGAAAAAGAATTGCTATAAAGTAATTTCTTTACTTCGAATGGCTATATCTTCAGCCTTTGTAAAGTAAAATAGCCCAAGAAGTGCGTATGCGCTGGAGTGCTGAAGATTACGCTAGAAAACATATCCCATAACCCCAAACTCATGATGTAACTTTTACGTCATTTGTGTGCTTTCTTCAGATTGTTTATTTTATTTTATTTTTTTTTTTTTTTTTTGTGTTAATTCCTTAAAATGCTAAATCCTTAAAACGAATATTTAAAACAAAAAAAATCTTTGTACCATAGAAGCATTTACATTTAACTATCCAATTACTTTAATCTGATTTTTCCTGCATGTAGTCTTGCAATGATTCTCCATAATTCTTTGAGCAACTAATTATTATGAAGATTTTTTATTGCTATATCACAACAAAATTTGCAGATTTGTTTTTGTGTATAGATTTCTGCTTTTCAATAAATTATTCCCATTGTACCATTACCACTTCTCATACTGTAGTTTTTTTAACACCTGTTATTTCTTTATATTAAAAACATTATACAAGTTGCTGTATTTATGAAAGTTGGTGTATTTATAGCTATTTTTTATATTTTCCCCTTAATTTTTAAAAATTACTAATTTATTTTAGATTAATCATACAGTTATTAACATTTATTTTGATGAGTTTCAAAAACAATCAGGGTGAAGAAAATATTTTTAAACGTTTTAATCTGATACTAAATAAAACTATCTATTTATTATTTTTTATGTCATTGTATTATATATAACGAACACTGTATGGTTATAAATAGAACATCACCAATGTTTTGAAATGCAATTATTGTTGTGAAAGTTTTTTACCAAACCATAAAATATGCAATAATTTGATTATAAATTTGGAATTTCAAGGACAATCATAAATTAAATGGATCGGACGAAGAACATACTAATCGGAGTAAGAATTATGAGAATGAAAATGTTTAAGAAAATAAACTTATTTTCATAAGTATTACCCTTGTTTATTTTCATTTAAAATAATATTTGTAAATCATACAAAGATTAGCATTGAATTATTTGGCCCATATTATTGTGCCTATGCTGATATCTGATCTTAGCATTCTCTATAAAAAAATGTGTCACTTTTAGTTTTCATATATGATTTGAATTGCGGATTAAAATGTTATGCTTTCATACATTCAAATATTCATATATGCTAACTAGGTTCTCCATCAAGATGATTATGAGATTTTCAATAATGATTTTTGTCGTAATTTATATTTCTTAAAGAGGGCGGCTTATCTCTATTTTCCTATCTTTAAGAATTTTAAATCATTCAAAGATATGCTCTTGATTTTCACAAATGCTCAAAGAACATTAATAAAATATTTTAGGAATGCGTTTTAATTACGAAAAATAAATCAATAAAAATCTGTTAAACAGCAGCAGAAAACTTAGGTTCCTTTTTATGATAATGAAGAAGGTAAAAGATAACCTTTCATTTCATTATGCATAAATCTGTAGTTTAGATAATTTTGTTTTTTTAGCTGTGTTAAATTCTATCATGCTTTTAAAAATTTTGTCAACAAAAACTGACAATTTAATTTAATAAAATTAATTTTGATTTATTTGTTTTCATGTAGAAACTACATTGGAGAAGTCTCTTAATTTTACAAGTTGATTTAACAACTGATAAGTCAAATTTTATATATGTAAAAAAAATATATTTCAATACAATATAACTAAAGTAATGCAGTACAAAACTCTATCATTTGCCACTTTCAAGTTTTCAACTTTCCTTTATAATAGTGATTTAAATAAATCCTTTATTAGGACATAGTATTAAGAAATGTAACAAATTTTATTGTGAACAGATTAAACTAAAGTACTTTATTTATTGTGACAATGAAAAAAATAAAATTCTTTGCTTTAAATTGCAAATTTTTCTATTTAATGTTTTCATTCTTTCTGGATTTAGAATTTACAAATTGTATTTCATTAGGACCTTTTTGACTTCTTTTCCCTTTGAGTTTTAAATTCATTTTAAAGCGATTTATTACTTTGATTTCTAAAATTTTATATATAAAGTTTAAATGGTCAATTTAAATGGTTATTGAAAAATAATTTGAATATTACATGAAATAATTTAAGTACTTTTCTTAACTTTCAGAGAAATATATGACATCAAATAAAATAATTATTATAATAATTTATGAATGTATATCATATTTTATTTAATAATTATTTAATAATTTATAATTAATAATTTTCAACTTATATCAATATTATAATTTCTGATGGACGATTATACATCACTTTCTGTGTAAATAATTTAATTATATAATCAACATTTATTGTTCATAATATTTAAAGTATTCAAAAATTGCACACAGTTAATCAAAATTGTAATGCAATCTACTTTGTATCGATGCAATTTAAAAATGCTCTTGATATTTTGAATATGAATTCATTATTTAAAGAAATTTTTATGAGAATGCATTTTTGCTTTTATATTATAATTACGTAGTCCAAATTTTGTAAAAATAAAGTGCAACTAAATATAAAATAAATTACATTAAATATTTATTTAAATGTTTATTTTAGAATGCTTTATACACCCAAAACAATTTATTTTAAACTAATAATTCAAGTAATTTACATTTAGGAAAGAGAGAAAAAAATGTTATCCCACTTTTCATAAATGTGAATACAAGGTAAATACAAGGTAAATTCACAAACAACACTTTGGAAAAGATGTTTTACACGAACAATTAATAGTTTAATTTCTGACAAAATGAACTGTATAAAAATATGAAACAGTCCCTGTGAATAACAAAAGAGAGTGCATATTCTTTATTTAAGGATTTAACGTGACTTATAAAAGAATGTGTGAATAATCTGTAAAAATATATATACTTTGAGAAAACTTTTAATTGTATCTTTAATTATTCTATCAGAGCAAAGAAACATTTAACGAAACGAATTGATTTTAGTCTATGACATAACAGCAATTTTTATTTTATAGCATTTAAATTAGATTTAAATTTTTAGGATGAAATTAGATTTAAATTTTTACGATCACATGGATGAATGTTAAGTCATTAAACCATACTTTTAAATCATACCATTTAAAAGACTTAAATTTTATTTAATAAAAAATAAATAAATTTTTGTTTATTATTTCATGATATTTTACTGAAGATTTTCTTCTTTTTACTCAAATACTTATCTTTTAAAAATTATTGTAATTTAAAAATAATTTAAAAACAATTTAAAATATATATATATAGAATTTTTTTAAACTTTACATTTGTTTTACGTAATATCGGTTTAGATTTAAAGGAGTAATTATGAACAACGTTTGTTTCCTAAAAGTTTTATATAGTTTCCCGTATACTTGTATTGCTTAAAGCTAAAATCTTCAATATATTTCAGAATATTTAAAACACAAGTATAGCCTACTAATAAATTTGTAAATATTTTTACAATTCAAATATTTAAAAGGCAATGAAAGATAAATTTGGGGTCAACAACGTATATTTTTATGCAAAATGTTAGCTTCCAAAATCATTTTACTATTTCTTATATTTTAGTAATCATTTATATTATTTTTCATCATTATATTTTTTAGTGCAAAATAGTCAACATACTATTTGTATAATGTAAAGATCTAACAAAATAGTATTTAAAAAATAACAACTTATAAGCTTAAAATTATTTTAATATTTTTCATATTTTAGTAATCATTTGTATTATTCCTAATCATTAGATGTTTTAATAAATAGAAGTAATTTTTTAATAATCTTGGTTACTTAAAACGATATTTTTAAAATCATTTTAGAAATCTATCTTTTTACTATTTTAAATGAAACAAAATAATA
>JAPDSC010154731.1:0-31133 GCA_026290005.1 Latrodectus geometricus
GGAGGAAATTTTCATGAAGTGCGCCTGGCTGTGATTGGCTGCCTCAGTTGTCTCCCACTCCAAGCTGATCTTCAAATTTGAGTTCTATGATAATCTGCAACTATGATGTGCTCCCATTTTAAAAATTTATTTTTGTTTGCAAGCAACTATAAGTTAATGCAGCTAACAAAAGGTAAAGAAATTAAAATTATTTGAACTGCATTTATAACATGTGTTCAAAGAAAGTTGTGTATTTTTAGTTTGTCAATTTGCTTCGAAATAAATGAAGACGGCATCTGTAGTCTATTGTCTACTGCCATATTATGTTTGTTTGATTTCCTTTTATCTAAATGTTTGGCTATTTAAAATAAATGTAAGTTACAAATTAAGGCACTTTCTGAATATTTGCGCATTAAAAAATCCTTGAAACTAAATACCTAAATTATTACAATTTTAACGATCATTGAAGCATATCAATGAATGCATCATTATGAATCGTCATTGGAAATATTATATAGTTTTTATATAATAGCACAACTTAGTTTTAACTAAAGCCTAAGTTTCTTGAAATTAAATATCTTGTAGGAAGGCTGAAAAATTGTTACTTTTAATGAAGTGTTTATGTATCACTGAATTGCATTCTATACAACAGCATTTACTAAAATTTGAATTTTTATGAATTGCATTGTTTTGATGTTAATAATAAAATTTCTTGAAAATTTTCTTAAAAAAAAAGGCCTTTTTTTTTTTTTTTTTTTTTTTTTTTTTTTTTTTTTTTTTTTTTTTTAAGAAATAAAAATTAGTTTTATTACTAACATTGTAAAATTTTTATTAGTTTTGCTGTTATCCCCTCTAGTAAATACTTATATGAATTTATAACCTAGTTTACTAGTTATATTTTGTGTCCAATGCATATTGCGGAACAATTATCATTTTTGACATTTAGGTTTTAACCACTTATATTGAAACATGGGTTTAATTTTTTATATGAAAATAAAACACTGATAGAGAATTACATATTCCTCGACTGGTTGACTTAATGTAAATTGTAATCAAAATTTAATTTTTGTTCATTTAAAATGTAACTTTGCGGAAAATATTTCATAAAGTTCAAAATCAAAATTTTTAATATAAAATTACCTTGAAAATCTATTTTTTGTATAATATGTGTGTTTCATACTAAATAAAAAAATGTTTTCTTTTGTATATTTTGTTTTAAGAAAGAAAATATTTTCTTTGAACAAAAGAATATTTTTCCTTTTGAAGTATTTAAAACAAAGCGCTGTTATAGTTGTTTTTAGATTTCAAAATTTAAAATATAAATAATAATGTGCCTTTAATTGTAACAAAATTGATGAAAATTAAGATTTTAAAGAAATATGAGTCAAAAAAATATAAATTAAATTCTGTATAATTTACAAAGTAATTCACTTTTCTTGCTAAAAAATAAAGGAAACTATGAGAAATAACAAGATATTTGAGTGTATAATGAAAATGCATATAGATTTATGTAAACAAATTTCAATGAGTTATACAAAATAATACGTAAGCAAATTTCCTATTTTATATCTCAAATAACTTTACAAAATACTGCAATTAGGAACAAAGATTATACAAAGATTAATTTCGTTTAAATCTATACCGCATCATTTTGATGAAATTGCAGAAAACAGGGAATTAAACTTAAGCTAAACCAATGAATTCTAAAGCAGTTTCCCATGAAATGAGAGATAAAGCTCTTCAGATCAGACATAGGCTGCTTCAATCATTCTACATTGTTTAGCCAACCTATTTACATAAATTTGGGCCATTATCATGCTTTATATCAACCTAATGAATGCGATATTCATAATGTAAATAGACATTTATAAAACAAATATTTTAAACTATATTTCATGGCAATCAAACATTCCACATGGCACCAACTAACATTTGTTTGAAAACAAATAAATAATTTACCTTAAATACTTTTATTTATGTGACTGGATGAATATGTTATCTTATAATGTAGTTTACGTTGACTATCACGATTTGAATTAAATTTTCTTTAAAAATCTAGTTTTTTAATATCTGAATCTAGTTAATTCTCTTGATAACAAACTATTTGGATATTTATTAATAATACTAACAATGTATGAAAAGTTTTCTTTTATTTAGGATATGAGATTTTAAAGATGAACTAGTTTGATTTGGATTACACACATTAATTATTACAATAAACAAATAGTAGCGATTATGGTAAAATGTTTATGTTCT
This sequence comes from Latrodectus geometricus, assembly GCA_026290005.1. Taxonomy (NCBI): domain Eukaryota; kingdom Metazoa; phylum Arthropoda; class Arachnida; order Araneae; family Theridiidae; genus Latrodectus; species Latrodectus geometricus. The sequence continues at coordinate 2,236 of JAPDSC010154731.1, forward strand.
TAACCTTCCTTTGAGAAATATTCCTTTATATTTTAATTATATTTAGTTTGACTTAATTCAATTATTATAAAACTTTGTAATAAGTTAAGTGTAGTAAGTTCTAGAAAGATCTAATTTAAGGAAAAAAGAAGAATTTACTTAGTAAAGTTTTATAAGAATTTATAAGAAGAGAATGTAAATTGTTTTGAAGAAATTAAAATATCTCTTAAGGTAGAATTGGCTGTTTTATAAACTTCAATCATATTTACTTAATATAGGATTTATTTGATAATTATTGAAGTTTATAACAAATGTAAAAGCATCTTAAAATCAGATAGAAATGTACAACGAACTTGAAATCAAATATCAATTAAGATATTTTAATAATAAAATTTAATGCCATGTTTCATATCACGCATGATTCTTGAAAAAAATTCAAAATAAAACTGGAAACAAAAAAGAAGATTTACGCCAGTAGTGGAAATACAATAATGATGATAAATATAAAGTTACATAACATTTATATACAGAACTAAAATGTGGCTAATTGTTTTTTAATTGAATCCATTAATCATTTGAATAAATATATGAAAACATTAAGTCAAATATGTATATTAAGGTAAATTAAATGTGACATTGAATTAGAAATAATGTTAGAAAAATTTGAGATATACACGTAAGCTTTCGGAATTGGATTTTCAATAAAAACAATATGAAGTGTTCAGATAATATTGAGATAAAAAAAATGAATCTTATAATATTCATGGATTCTTCTTTACATTCATTTTAATTTAAAAAAAATAGTTGACTAGATATTTGAATTGCTATCATAAAAAGAATATATGATAACAATTTAAATGCCATGAAAAATTAAAGGTAATGCCTATTAAAAACTAAAATGTGGTTGTATTTCTAGTTAAAGTTTATAATTCAGAAGCACTTACTAACTTACTTAAAACAATTCTGAGTCATTAAAATTCCTATATTAAGAAGATAGTCAGGTATACTGATGAAACTTAATAATGAGAAGTTACTGTGATATTCACATGAATAATCTTTCAATGTAGTCTTGGACAACGCATAGCAGACTACCAAAAGGGCTAAGGTATTTTTGTGTTAGATGCGTTAGTTGTCTATTAGGAGTAACTAGTAGGTAACTGAAAGTATCCACGAGTCACAATTGAAGAAAATCCCAGAAAACTTTCAAGCACCTAAATAAACAAACTTGCATGTAAATGGCAAAAGACATCCATTTCGCGTTGTTCAACAGTGACAGGTACTAATGCCTGGAAATTTCTCTCTGAAAGTGGTTTTCCTATCATTACTTTAAGGTGAACCATATTTAACACATTCTTCCAAAATATACTAGCAACAACATGGTCCTTAATACTAGCAACAACATGGTGCTTAAATACAGAATATGTGAAAGGAAGTTTGTCATAAAAATTATTTCTGAATGGCATTGCCTGGAGTGCGTATAGATAAGATCACAAGATTTTATCATTCTCAATCGATTCTGTAATGCATTGCTTTGAAGAAGTATTTATCAATATGTTTCTACATTTGTTAGATTTCTAATAAAGCTTGCTATTTGTTTTACAATATTATTCCTGTTTGATGTAGACAATATTTTATGCAAGTCTGTAACCAATTGGTACATTCAAATGGGGAGATATTAAGACTGTGATATCTGAGAGAAATATAATATATTTAATACCGGTTTATGCTGTAAATAGGAGATACGTTTTTGTTTCGACATATAACTTTTTGTGTGTAACCCCATATCTCTTAGGAATTCCAAGTTTAATTTTGTGTGGCATATACAGATATCTTGAAATATTAATCATGGAAGGTCATGCAAAAGAATCATTCGAATGTTTTATAGAAATATTTGTCGTTTTGGTCGTCAACTGATGGTGATATAAGGGTGTTTTGAATGCAATAAGAAATAACAACAGATATTAAGAAAATATTAAAATTTTCCAATATTGAATGGAATGAAACACTTACTTTAAAATAATATGAAAAAGACTTTCAAAAATAAATATTATTATAGATAAATTTTGAATACCACAGACATTCAAGAAATATATTCTAAAATTAAATAATGGAGAAGTCACTCAGCAGAAAATATATGTTAATTATGGAAACATTATACTATACGTACTTTTAAATAACCAATCTTCCTTACTAATGATGAAAATTGAAAATAATCAGCAAACTTCTGGATTAAATTATGCTAATTATTAACACATGATCTCACGCATAACTAGTTTGGGAGAGTATATTTATGTTTCTATAAAAGGTAAGACAACTTAGCGGATTCATATGTATTTTTAACACAAATTTTACATAACATAATTTTTATGTAAAATTTTTCAGATAAAAATAAGAAACAATTTATTTCATATCGAACAAACAACAATTTCAAAATCGTTGTTGATACATAATAATATTATGTATTGAATATATCTATAGTTTGCTGACCTGATAAACAATAAGGTTTAATAATATAATTCATGTTGTATATTCATTGTGAATTCTAGCTCTTGTGCGTACTGAGACAGAATAATTGTCAGGAAGTTTATCAGCAATGCTTTTCAGTAAGGCAGTGAAGCCAGTGAACTAACACCAGAGATAAATGATTCGTCGTCTTCTAGAATTTGTAGATTAGCACAATCGCATAACATATAATGAATAAGACAGATGGACAAATGTAGAACGAGAAATGTTCTCCTAACATTATGGATTGTCAGTACAGAGCGACGATGATTGCAGGCTTCCTTCCGCAGCAGAAAGTCTCCAAGACAACAGTGGTATAATGTGATGCATGGCAGTACGGAATCCGGTCGTATCAACGTAATAACTGTGAAATACTCATTTTTATAAGTATATAATCGCATTAGTATGCATACTTCACATAATGTTTATAATCGCATATATGTATTCAACAGTTAGTCAACACACTAAAGTTATTTATGTATTATTCACTCCCTTTGTAAAAATCAGTTGTTGTTAAAATCTAAAATTAGAATGTCTTTAGATTTAATGAATATGTTTAACTTTTACTAAAGTCACACAAAAGCTAGGCAGAAATATGAGCTTATAATATCTTGCAAAAAAGATATTTTTTTTTTTTTTTTTACAGAATAGTTTCCAAAATTTAATTTATTCTTCTCATATAATAAAAATGCGTAATAAAGTTTAGTTATGAAAATTTAGTTAAAAAACGTTAATAAAGTGTCATAAGGAGTGAGAAGGGTATTAGTATTATTTTTTTAATAAACTTGTGCCTTCATTCCAATATTGCCTTTCAAAATACTAACGCTTTTATTTAAACATAATATTTTATTCATGAGAATAATCGATTAAAATTTACCGTAATTTACATGATTTATGTATCTAAGACAAAAGTGTCACAAATTTACATATACATAAGAAAATTAATGTAGTTCTGATATTTCTTCATGCATCATTAGCAAAATTTAAATATATAGACTTTAAACAAAAACATTTCAGTTCCCTTTGATAAAACAGGCTATATTACTTTTCTTAATTATTACAATGTATACTAGAAAATTAAATTAAATTTTTAATTATTGATAACCATTTGATTTATATTTACAGTAAAACATAATTCTCTAGGAAAATGAGTATTACGAGATAAAACAAAAACCTGTACAAGTTGAAAAAACACATACACAGTGTGACAATCTAACTCGCCATTAGGTTTTCTCACCACAATGACACAAAATGACCCTCTATCCACAGAAAGCACAAATAAAAACAGTAAACTGTAATTGATTTCTCCACATGTTATCGACCTATGCTATTTCATGGGAAACTCGTGACGAATAGCATCTTTTCTTTGTTTCAGCCTCATTGCTTGAGGTCGCCTTTCCTCAAAAACATTTACTCGTTGTTGAAATTATCAATCGTTTTATAAAAATTAGATTCCTTGAGTAATCAAAATTTGTATTTATTTCATTATAAATAAGTAATTGTTTAAAAACTTAATAAAAATAAATTAAAATTAGAAATAAATAATAAAGTAATAAATTCTTAATGTATACGTTAAGTTTATTTTTCTGATGTAATATCTTTTGATTAATCTTTTAATTTAAATAATAAGAAGCAAATAGCTTTACGCAGGGAAAACTTAGTGTTTCCTTGTTTAACTGATATATAATATATTTTTTTAAGAAAGTATCCTAGACTAGTTAATATTTTATTTCATTGGCAATAAATCGATATATTTAATTAATTAAGTTTTCATTTTTTGTATTCATGAAAATAAGAGCCAACTTGCCCAGTTGTCACTGCATTTTGATTTTCTATATTTTTAATATATTTTGCTGAAAGTTTTATAAATCTTTCTGCAATAATCAACCCATATATATGACTGATGAAAAGCAATAGTCCTTTATTACAATATTCTATTCAGTAAAGCATTAGTCCTTATTTAAATTTTCTATTCAGCTTATCAAATTGAAAACAAAATAGTATGAATAATAATTTCAGTATTCTTCTAAATTGAGTTACATTAAATGATGTAATTTATATTACGTTAAAATAAATATTTATATAAACTGAACTAAAAGCTGATGTTAAGTAATTTAAAAATTTATTCTGCTAGCAATTTAATACATGGCTCTAATAATGATAGTCACCTTAAACTAACATTAAATTTAAATGCAAATCACATTTCTGCATTGGTAAAATCACCCTACTTAAACTTGGAATCATACGACGGATAATCAGTTAATTTAAATGTATAAATCTATAGTTGCTTCCTTAATTCCATTTTATTTTTAACCCTATAATAATGTACTTTTCCTTACGTGACGTCAAATAATAAGAAGGTCGAATGATGACGTAAACTGCATAATTATATTCAACTATTTTAAAGTATAGATTTATTCAATGACGTTTGAAATTAACAAAATGAGCATTTGCTTAATGAAGGTGATTTTTTTCAACATATAATTGAAATGAACAGCTAAAAACTTAAACGATGATTATTTTAACAATAAGGTCTTCAATGATCATAACCATATTCTTTTACTAAAAATTAGCTAATGCCCATCATAATATTTTGATAATACTCTTAGAATGTTTAATAGGTTAAATAATTTGTGAAAATTATTAAAAGTTTAAGTAATGATTAAATTTTATATAGCATTTTATATCTCTGATGCCCTTATATTGAAAATGAAAATAGTGATGTTATCACAATTGCTAATATATATATGACCGCTTGTAAAGTATAAGAGAAAAATTTATGGTTACCAATACATATTAGTTTGGAATGTTTCAAGATAACATACATAATATAAATGTACTATTAGTTAGCTTCATCAATTAAGTCTTTCAATTTTATTTGAAATATAACAAATCTATTAATTAATAGAATTTATTAAAGATAGTATGTATACATAACATAAAATAAGTAATATGCCTAACATATTTAGAAAGAATGCACAGAAAAAGGTGGAGATTGGTAAAAAAGAGAAGTGCAAAGTGCAGTAATAAATAAAAAGTGACGTTTTTTACGACATAATTTATTTATCTATAGTTTGGTTATAAAATATACTCCTTAATTTTTAAAATCAGGAAAGTGGCCAGAAATAAACTGCTTAGATTTGTTTACTTTTGAGAGATAAATTTTCCTTTTATCAATTTGATGAAAATCATTTCCTAAACAAAGTTGCAATAGCCTGTGCCTACAATGTGCAATTCTGTCTTAAAAATTCTCATCTTTGTAAACATCTGACTCACCTCAGGTGTTCACAAACCTGGGAATTTATAAGTCAAAGTACAAACCGGGTAAGTTTCTGATCTTGTTGATATCATATTCATATTGTGAGATCAAAGTAGATCAAAGTAGCAAATGGAGATCAAAGTAGCAACCGGCTAAGTTGCTGAGCTAGTTGATGTTATATCCATATTGTGAGTAGTCTGGCATTATCTGGCTGGAAATTTCATTAAATGTTTAATGAAGAAAGAAAAGTATTACCGATTGGTTCATGATGCCCAAATATCAAGGAGTCGTCATTCTACTAAAATGGAGAATTTCGGTAATTGTAGATGATGATACTTCTATCACATTGTATAACTCTGGCGGGAGTTCGTAGTTCCAAAGTTGCAAAAAATTTAAACATGTCATTAACAGAAACATATATAACTGGTATCATAGTTTACACAAGTGTGATTCTTCTGAAAATGTTACTTAATGTCTTTTTGAAGTCCAAAGTAGCTCTACTTTGACAACTTTCCAAACAGAAATGTTATACTCTTGACTCACTTACTACTTGCTTTATAACATCATAAATGTAAACATTGAAATAGAGGAATAAATAATGATTTTGCTTGATATAAGAGTACAGTCGACATGGAAGCAGCAAAAGTATCATGCAGCTGCCAAAAGAGTTGTTTGTTTCAAATCAGCATGTTTATAAAGCTTGTTGTATTATTATGCTTTACATTACTATCATATGATAGTTCTTAGAGGAATATGCAGAAAGAAATATATAATATATATGATAAAATCAATAATAATAAATTTACTTACATTTTAAAATCCATTTGAATTATTAGAAAATTATAACAAAATTCACTATTTTTCGAATTATTATTGTTTTATTACATAAGCAAAATCACATATAGCAGTAACATTATAGATTAACTTATATCTTATATTAGTTATTATTTTACTTATATCTTATATCTTATATTAGATATTATTATTTTCACATTGTAACATATTGTTTAAATGAATAGATAATAAGCATTGCTTATGAATTATTTTCCACATACACTATCAAAATAAACTAATTTAATATGACATATAATTAATGTTATTAGTATCCATCCCTTTCAATCAGTGGTGCTATCAAAATGAAGGGTAATTTAAACGCAATTAATTACATGTTGTACATTTAACTTTAACATTGATTAAACTCATAGTTTGGTTAACTATCCAGATCAATATTAACTTTTAATACATTGTCAATGCTTTCATTTTCGATAATATAAAATTAAGATAAATTTTAAAGAGTAAATTTATAAAAGCAGATTTACTTTGTGAAGATATAGAACACACTCACAACATACTAAAGTGCTATGGCTATAAAGATTTTAATTTATTAAGGGATGAATTGTAAAATATTTAAGTATACTTTATACTCTTTTAGGTATAAAAAATATTTAAATGTTTCTGTATTTATAAAAAAAGTATTTTTTTTGTGCAAATACACTTTAATTTCCCCAATTTTTTATTTTTTTCCAACAGAACAAGATATTTACTTAAATAATCAATTAAAACTATTTCATTCATTATTTGTTAAATTTTCAAAAGAGAACAATTATTATATTTTTAACTACTCAGTTTCAATTAACTATTTCTTGCATTCTTTTTTAAAATGTAATCAAAATATTTAATTACAAATTCGTCAGGAATATTTTGCTTAAAATACTGATTTGTATGACTTTCTCGAAATATCATACACTAAATATTTTTATGTAAATTAAAATAATTTTAGCTTCATTCTATTTTACATGCAAATGAAAATTACTTTCTGTTATTAAATTAATTTGTAGACTGAATAGCTAAAATGTAAGGTATATGATTTCCTGATGCGAAAGTTTATATATTTTTTCTTTTAACTTATCTACAAATTTTAACTTTTTGTAAATAATTTTACATTTATGTAAATTTCAAACTTTTAGCAAATGATCAGTATAATCAAACTTTGCTGTTTACTTTGATCACATGTATTGAAAGCTATCGAAATAGAATAAAAAATACTTTCCTAACTTTGAACGATAAGTGCATTTACTCATGTAGTACTACATAAAATTCAGAGTCACGAACTGAGAAAACTGATAAAATTGTTTTCATTGTATGTGATAAAATTTTCGTTATTTTTCATTGTATCAAAAAAACAGATTTAAATTTATTTCATAATTACCTGGAATATATCTCAAAATGTTTGAAGATAAATAGAAACAAAAACAGGAATGTTTTTATGTAAGTTTTTAGAAAATATTTTAAGTGCTTGTATTAAATCTAACGTACAGTGTAATCCCAAAAGATTTTTTTCAACTTTTTTCTTGCATTTAGGAAAAATAAAATAATTAGTTTAATATTTTATATGTTTTATATTTGTTCGTTTGAAATAACGTAAACTTGAATAAAAATAACATAAAAAAACAAATGTGAAAAAATGAATCTTAATTTTTATTTTAATAATAATGATAATTTTCTTTTATATAAATGGAATATTAAACAAATCTAATTAAGAAAATTTATCTCATATTTATATTCTCCATTAAATAACTGTATTTTAAAATCACTTACTAATTAATAATTTCAATTCATAATTAATACATTTTTTGTTTGGAATGATACAAAAGTTTATCATCGGAATTATGATTACATATGACAGTGATAATTGGGCCGCGATTAAATAAAGTATTTTATATGAAGAATATTTCTGTTTTCATTTCTTAGATGTGTTGCGCATTCTAGAATATAATATTTCAGGATTTTCTAAGCTATATTCAAACTTTTTAACATATACTTTAATGTGTTTCAATATCATTTTTTAAACAACTAATGTATAATAATTTTAATTGTTTCCAAAATGTGTGCAAATATAGTAGTCTGGTTTATTTGAAGAATCAAATATCAGAAAATTGTTTCCAAATAATTGCACGTATTTATTTTTGCCATTCTACATGTTCGTGTCAAATAAGAATTATTTGGTGAAACAAATATATATTTAAACATATTTTTTAGCCCATGAATCTTCTAATTTTTAAATTTCTTTGATGTCAATTATCTTTTGATTTATTAAAATTCAAATGAGTCGAATTATAAAATAAAATATGAATCTTGAGAATGTTTAAATTCATTTTTTACTTTAAAGACGTTTTAACTCCCTTATCTACAAAATATTTATCGACTAGTTTCTTTTTATTTTGGGCGAAATGCTTTTATCTCTTTATAAACTTGAATTTTGACAAACTGACAAACGCTTATAATTTGTTTGCAATCGACAAACTCTAAGGAAACCAAATATGAATACTAAGTACTTGAAATACATCAAATTATTTTTATTTACTTAGTAAAGTCGTATTCTTATGTTTGTCACTTTAAATTCTCAAAAATTCCTACTTTCAAATGTTTTACATAAATATGACATTTAATTAAAATACATTCTTTTTTTCAAAATTCACATTTCAGAAAAGAATAAACAATTATTTCATTTTTATGGAGATATATTCATTAAATACTGCTTTTGCATGAACAATAAATATTGCAGGAACTCAAAGGAGGTGATTAAACATTCTCTTATGCAATTCTTATAGATTTTGATTATATCATGGTTAAAACTATAACTGCTCATATGGTAACCGAAATATGAAGAGATATTGATCTGATAAACTGAAAGTATCAGATCTGAATCCAGAAAATCAGTTTTAATTAAAATTTTTATATAGAACTAATAGTTTACTTTTAGGAATTAATAAATTTATTTGTAATAAAGTATATTCGATCAAAATAGGATAGTAAGATCATCTAGACAGTTGTAATTTGATTTATCAATATTAAATAGAAAAGTAATTTCAATGTCCCATTAAATTTAACCAGGTGTAATAATATACTAGTCTTTCAAAATAAAGTGAGTTATAATGCATTATAATAGTTATAGATAAATGCTACTGAATAGGAGTATATGTATAATTATAAATAAATTCATTATCATAATACTAATTACAAAAAAACAGTATTCTGAAGAAGTTATCTATGAAGTTATACATCTAGAATATATTCTGACAAACTGTTTTAAAAACTTAAAAGAAACAATTTTTAAATACATTTCCAAAAGTTAAAAATAGGTAATAAGAAAGGGGAAAGTGTGAAAGGGGGGAAAATAACATGAATTTGATGTTATTCAAACATAAACCCTGGACGTTATGAAACGCTTTTTTTACGTCATGATATATTTAGCTACAGACGTACTTAAGAAATATAGATGTGCTCATTATTTATTAAACTTAAAGAACTTGAAAATTCCTAAAATTTTAATGTAAAATAAAACAATTAATGATAATAGAAAAGCAAAATTATGTCTTATTATGCACTTATTTATTATAACTGTTATTGCTCATTATAAGACTAACTTATAATAGGCAATATAATTCATGATAATAATGAATAATAGGACATGAATTTGTTAGAAACATTATAGTTCAAGAATCATTTGAAGTGATTTTGACTAATATAAATAATTCAAAATGAATTAAAATAGTTTATCCTTCCCAAAGACACTATAGTGAGTTCTATCATCGGTTTTAGTATCTTAATTATTGAATACTTTTGAATAAAAATATTCAAATTTAAATATTTTAATTATTTGAAAATATCTCCATACGTTTTTCCAAAAGGAAGAAGAAACATTTTCCACTAAGAGATTATTCTTTATTTAGCTCATGCTATATCATTTTATGATATATAATGACGTTGTTTTAAGAAATAATTTGTTTCTTTCTGATTAAAATATATAATCGAATAAAATACTATTGTTTGTTTTGATTAGTAAGTTATAAATTTATTATTTCTTTTATAAAATAAATTTCTATAAGTTCAGAAAAATACTCCACAGTCATCTTAAGAGAGACAAAGTTGTCATTAATGGAACAAACTGAGTGACATAATGTTAAAAGATTTACTTGCTTTTGATGAACTTAATCTCATTTCGAATGCTTACATTTCCACATGTCTGTATATTTTTATTCAAAGATCTTGAATATTTATTATTTTGACGTTTTACAAAATACGGCATTCTCATTACAGGTTGATATAAATTCTATACCTCACCCCTATGAAGATGCATCCTAATGGTGTCTGGACTGCAGAAAAAAAAACCGTGGTCATATTGTCTTCCATCTGAATTTATTAATTTGGGTAGGAAGGCTAGTTTGGATGTATTCTGTTTGGTCTTTGCTTCTGAATTATGAAAACCTGTTTACTTTCAAGATCACAACAACCTATCAAGTAGGTATCCCACTTATCTTGATGGTCATGCTAGAAGAAAATTAGCTTCGTTTAAATTTATAATATTTGAAGATGCGTTATCATTTCAAAAATAAAAAAAAAATTCTTGTCCTAACTACACTCCATAATTTTTCGTTCTTACAATTAAATAAATATAAAGTTATCTTTAAATAAATGCAATTAAATAAATATAAAATCACTGCTTTACTTACACTTATTTTATTTCCGTTTCATTGAGTTATGAAAAAATAAAAAAGTATGAGGTTATTTTTCTGTTAAGTACCATTTTAATTAAATTGTTAGATGATAACCTTAAAATGTAACAGCTGACAATATAAATCTGTTTTTTGCCAAAATTTCATTAATTATTGATCTGCTATGACAGAAGTTAGATTAAATGCCTCTCTTATATGTGTATCATTGATTTAGATTTCCATTTAAAAACTGAAAATAAATGTTTCTAATTAAATGATTCGAAGTCTATCTTATTTAATTGTCAATGTCAGCTACATGAGCATTTATCACAATTGTCCTAAATTATAATATTTTTAAAATATAACCAAAACGCATATATCCTTGACAAACAAAAAAAGACACTAAATATTTTCTTTATGAATTTAACAAGATCTTACCTGCACGAGATCAAAATTTTTTATGTTGCATCATTGTTACACGGGTATTTTTTTAATATCTTAAAATTCCTATCTGGCATAACAATAACAATTTTATAATAAATGTTGAAGAAAAACTAGTAAAATTAGAATTTTTCACAAATTTTCATATTCCTAAGGTTCTTTAATTTAGTACGTATGCCTATATTTTACAGTTTTAACTCCATATTCGCTAAAGTAACTTTTGTCAGGTTTATGGAGTAAAATTACATTAAAGTAATTCTTATAATTTCTGTGAGCAAAATATATTAAAATTAATTTTAAAAATCTAAAACTTTATAGCGTGAGAATAATTAAAGTTATATAATCATCATTAAATAGTTAAGTTTCACCATTCTTGGAACTAGTATATGTGATATAAATGAAACATATTAATATAGTATTAGTTACATACTAACTTAATTTTTATTTAATACTGCTTATTTGCAATCCTTTTAAATATCGTTTATATTAAACCTCTAATCCATTTACTTCTCCAATATAATGAATTAAAGAAAAGTCTAAAATATAAGAAAGATTACGTGAGAAAAAGGCTTGAAAAGGAAAAATATCAATATAATAATGAAATGAGTCTTGAAATCTTTATGACAAAAATTGTATGAAATACATTAAATGACAAGATTTTAACCTTTATACAACAGATAAAAATTTGTTATGAACCCAATTTTTTCATTTCAATCAATATGTTCCAAATAATCATTCAATTCTCATTAACTTATTATAACAATACCCAAATATAAATAGTATCTCATCACATAAGAACACATGTTATAACAAAAAAAATAATTTTCAAATATAAATATAAAATTTTAATATGAAATAATCTAAACTACTTAGAAATAAATAATTACTTTAAGAGAGTTATGCATTAAATATGTTTGAATTAAAATTTAGTTAAGTTTTATTAGAAAATTGTGTCATACAAATTAATACATATTTAAATTTTAAATAATAAATAAAATTCAAAATCCACTCTGATTAAGTAATTAAATTTTTTGGTAATAACTTTCATTGAAAATTAAGCATGTCATTTCGCAGCATTCGTTATCAAATATAATAAAATGGTATGTTTCATATTATTAATAACTTTAATGGACAATATAACGTTTTAAATCATTATTAAACGTTCAAACAAAAATATTCTACATTTACCCATCTGTTAAAAATCATAAGGATATTTTGTGCTTGCCTAGTCCCTTAAAGTAATATGTCATCACATTCCTTCTATTGACTGTCCTGAATTTACTTATCAACAAATATTGCTACAAGAATTTGAATATAAATTTATATAAATTGAGACAAATAATATGAAAAATTGATATATGAATAATGGTTTGTGCATCCAGAAGTAAGAGAGTTTTACACATAATTATATATTTACTATTACTTTTTTGGGGTTGATTCAACCAACTAATATTATTTAGCATTTGCAAGTACACTTTGAAAGATTAAGATTTACTAACTCTGAAACATTGGTATTATAAATAAAATAATAATAATAATAATAATAATAATAATAATATATATATATATATATATATATATATATATATATATATATATAATGGTAGAGAGAAGATTTATAAGATTTAAATGATTTTCTCTTTCCTGAACATTATATAAATGGAAATCATTTGTCACATTTAAGAAATTCAAAAACTACAATTTGCTACAAAACGAAAATTATTTATAAAGAAATGTAAATTTTTTTTCTTAAATATATGTATATTTTTAATTAAACTGAGCTTTTTTTCCTAGTAAATTAAATTATTTTCAACATCAATAATTCTCAAAATGAAAAGAAGAAAGTATTTATCTTTGGTATCTCTGAGACGAAAAAAAATATTGTTCTCGAAAATTACACATTCTTTATATATTCTATCATTGTGAAAAAATGGGATAAAAAATTTGGAAGACTTTTAAACATCTAAATAATATCAAATGTTACTACATAAGCAATTTAACTAAGCTTTTTACATAGTGTTAGTGTAATGCAACTGCGACAAGGAATATGTAAGTAAACTTTGTTTCACATTGTGTACACAGCACTCCACAAAATAATTCGTATGTATTTTAGACAAATTATTACGAATTATTTTATCTTTTATATAATATTTTAGTCCATATTTCTGTTTAACGTAAATAACATAATAACGAAGTTTAACGAATATAAATCGATTTTAAATTAATAGAAAGATATTTTTTGTTATTGAAAAGTGTATGGAAAATTTATTTGTTCCACATTTATGTTATTTCTTAAGCTAAAAAGGTTAGAAATCAATATATATATTGCATGTATTAAATCACAATGTTTTTTAAATTTAGAGTTCAAACCTTATAATTTTACTGAAATTGAAAAAAATAAGAATTTTCATTTAAAATCTTTAATTTAATTTATAAATTAATGTAAATAATACATATTTCTTATTCGCAAACTTAAAATAAATAATATATTAGATTTCCGTTATTTAATTAATCCATAATATTGGATTTTATATATTTTTGAATCTGTGACACTGTACATAAAATTACTGAAATTATTTACTACAAATTATAGAATACATATCTTTAGTAATTAGAAAAAAAATGTACAAGCAGATAAATTATTTTACTGTTTTTTGAATAATTAAAAAAACTTTTAACAAATAAAAATTAAGAAAAAATACATAAATTTCAGAGATAAATCACTAATAATATTTTTGATATTTTTTGAGAAATATGAACTGTCTTATATTTTTAACGATAGTAATAAAGTGCTATAATTTGCATTTAATTATTAAAATACATATTCGGTGAAATAGTATGTTTGCAGTAATCCTTAGTATTAACACAAAATATTTCGAGTTAAATGATGTAATTGCGCGAAACCACAGTAATTGCATCTCGACCAAAGTGTTTTTACGGTTCTTCACCATAATGAGCTCCTACCCACAAGGATTATTAAGAAAACAATAAGCTGTAATTGATTTTCTCAGGCGTTATCGACTAATATAATTTCCCCGGAAATTCGTGACGAATAAATGCTTTGTCTTTGATTCAACCTCGATGCCTGTATTCCTTTTTTCTTTCCAAATGTATTTTGGTTGCCAAATTTACCATTGTATTGCCCAAAAAATAAACATGAATTATTTTTGCTTGGCTAGAAAAATAAAGGGAATGCTTTTCCTGGACTGCAATTATCTTTTTCAGTGATTGTAGTGATGAAGATTTAGTTGATGACTTTTTAATGATGCGACTATCAGCACATTAGAAGTTGGGAAAGGTAATGAGTAATTTTCAAAAAATAAATAAATGGATTTGTTTTACGGATAATCAATTATTCTTAACTTGAAGTTCTTTAGAAGCTCACAAAGTAATAATTATTTATTATTACTCCGGAATGAATAAGAAATTTAATATTCATTGTTTTTATTATTTTCTATATTTCTCATTTGTTCACACGTTCTTTAATATTGTTAAAAAAATGTGATGAACTTGACAATTATAAAGATCACATGCATCCATATGTATTGTCAAAGCTTTAAAAAAAATATGTGAATGTTGTCACTTATTTATAATGAAAGTACAACAAAATTTATTAAATTATAGTTGTAAGTATTTTGACATTTCAGTACATTTTCTTCAGATTTTGTAATTTAACTCTTATATTGATATATTTCTATAAATACTGTATTGATTTAATATTTCATGCAATAATTTTTATTCATACAATGAATTCTTATTTGAAAGTGCAGCACGTCTATTGTCGTCGATTCACTATAAGCCGACTTGGTCACGTATTATCTCGCATAACCATATTGCATTGCGAGAAGGAATTTTAAGAAATTGTGGCACATTTAACTCCAAGCAAGGAGCTCCACTTACGTTGCGAATGTCAAAGAATGGGAGACAGTGAGATGGCTTTTGAATGTTGCCCTTTTTATTTATTTAATAAGTAAATGTTTGTTTGTATACAAATATTATTCAATAAATACTACTAGGACTATTAAATATTGTTCTATTGAAGTTATGTGCTGTTAGGGTAAGAGTTTAGCTTTAAAATTATCCTACTTTGTGTAAAATATTTTAGGGTTAAATGTTTTCTATTAGCTTTATAAGAAACTATTAGTATATATTTCTTCAATTTTACCAACTGTAATTATGGTGGTCTTATACATAAATTTACCTTTACTATCTTGGACTTATACATTAAATATCCTTTAATTACATAATCATACATGAATGCTTTTCACAAATTCATTTCATTATGTTTGTTACTGCAGTTTTATTAAATTAATCAGTAACTCATTAATTTAACTCATAAAGTTTTACTTGTGATGAATAAAAATTTCAAAATTTAATTTTCAAAAATATTGATATCATACAAAATACATCAAGAAATAAATTTATTTATTTATTTATTTTATTTATTTTTTATTTATATATGTCTGGGGTGTTCAGCTTTTGACCGTGGACCTCTTTTACAAGCAAAATTAAACAACCTAAATTTTGAACAAAATGTCTGTTTCACAAAATAGTTTCATGAATGAAGGGGCAAAGCACTCCCAGTACTAATTCACATGGTAGTATGAAACATGGTAAAATAAGTGAATAAAATTATGAATGAAAAACACGATAAGCAAAATATGTACAAGGAAGGATGGTAATCCAAAGCAAGATGGAGAATGTAAACAAAACATGGTTCATCTGAGGGGGAGCCCGAGAGAGGGCGCCACGATAGGAGTCATGAGTTCGTTTGTATACATAAGTCTAGTTTGTTTATATATTTAAAGGTCGTTTAAGTACATTGTCAAGAAATGTAAAAATAGGAAAAAATTATCTACAGAAGATAATCCATCATTAAGGACTTATTAAGTGATTACAAAAGAGAAAGCATGAATGTAAACAAATAATTAATTTCTGAGGAGATCTTTGGTCATCCACGGGTGATCCCAGTAGATGGCGCCACTGTAGTAGTCATAATTTTTGTCTATGGATTTATTTCCATACATTTTTTTATAAAGCCGGTTGATGGAGAGAGCCATAGGACTGATCTGGGCCTATGGAAATTTTTAATGTCGTACGGGTCATAATTCTCGATATTTTGAATTTACATATTATTTATTTCATAGAGTTTGTTGTAAAATTTAAAGGAAAGCATTTTTATATAATTTTTTAGTGTGGGAATTACAATTTTTTTTCTAATTAGGTTGTTCCTGAAATAATGTTTAGATTTACTAATTAACCTGAGAATTTTATTTTGCTGTTGTTCGAGTATTTGTAGATTAGTGATACAAGCACCTCCCCAGATTTGGGATGCGGGTAATGATTGGTCTCAGGATCGAGGTATATATTAACAGCTTATTTTGCATTGACAATCGAGAATTATGACACGTTAGAAGAAAGTACTAGCACTGAGGATCTTATATCTCATGTTCTGAATATGGGTTTTAAAGGTGAGCCTTTTATCAATTGTAACACCCAGATATTTCACATTATTTTGCCATTTTACATCGGTTCCCAGGATTTGGATATTATGACAGGTGCTCCTTTTCCTGGTAAAGAGCACAGCATGTGTTTTTGAAACATTAATTTTTATCATCCAGTTGGTGAGCCAATTTTCGATTTCTGCAAGATGTACATTTCAGTTATCACTTGGTGGTACGAGTCCGATGATAAAATGGCTGATAAATTTATTTATAAGATTTATTTTGATAATATAAATATTATCTATTTATATTATTAAACTTATCAAAAGTACATAATAAGATAAAAAATTATGTACTAACCTTAAAGTAAATTGAATGTAAAATAATAAAGCACTAATTATTACCACGCTTTATATGGTTATGTATATTCCATTGATATATTGTTAAGTAATTTTGACGATTTTATCAAAAAATTAAAGTAAAGAACCTCTAAATTTATTTGTATTTGCTTAGCAATTAATAATTATACATATGTTTATATAAGGAAGTAATTTATTCTAAAAAAAAAACATAATTAAAATGAAATTTAGAACTTCATATTTCTTTGTAATAAAATGCCAGAATTTCTGAAGATAGTTTAAAATGAATACAAATTTTAGTTCAGTCACAAATTTTAATTGAAAATTTAATAATTTTATCAAAAATACATAATATAATAAAAAATTATGTACTCTTTAGACAAAATTATTAAATTTTCAATTAAAATATAAGAAAAATGATTTTGTTTTCTATAATTTTTAACATATGATGTAGTCCTCTCACTCTACTGATATACATGTTAAAATGAATAAAAAGTAAAATAATTTTCTTTAATCATACAACTGCTCAAGGCAACTGTTTTTTTCTTTCTTTTTTTCCCCCCGAGTCTTAGTCAGGCTGGCAATATGGAGTGGGCTGCTTCACTTTTTTAATTGAACCGTAATTTGGTATGGAGTCCGAATACTTCAGTACACACATGCTATAGGTACCCATTTATAGGGTAGCTAACTATTCATACTCCATTCATACAGATGAAGAGAAAATACATCCATACCCGAACCTGAACCCAGGACCTCCCTACCTACAGTCAGATACGGTGACCACTAGACAGAGGGGATGACAATGCAGCTGTTGATTGGTAATTTTTTTTAGGTATAAGTAATTCTTATGTCGTATTGTGCCCCAATATTCTACTTTTTTTGTCGAGTGCCAGCCAGGCAATACGGGGTGTGCTGCTCCACTTTTCCAACTGAACCATAATTTGGTGTTTAGTCCAACTTCCTTAGTACACATATGCCATAGGTACCAGTTTATAAGAAAGGCAACCTTTCATACTCCATTCATACAAGGATAGGACAAAGATAAGAGAGTGAAAAAGAGAAAGAACATCCATTTCCGAGTCCATTTTCGAAACAGGACTTCCCTACCTGCAGTCAGACACGCTAACTACTAGTCAGGTTGGGCGGCAATCGATTATTTACAAAATGCATAAAATACTTTACATGAAGCATAAGTCTAATTTTTATGAATATTTTAATCACAGTTCTTGTGATTTAGAGAATAAATTTAGAATATTTTGAAAAATTTCATTACTTTAATGCAGTAAAGAATTTTTTTCTATGTTTTTATAATTTGCTTCTTTCAACATAACTTATATATAAATATTTTTACTTTAAAATCATGATTTATTCAATATAAACATTAAAAAAAGGTTATTCATGTATATGCACTTTGCTTATACATAAATTTATTTTATTTCATAAAAATATTTGGTAAAACAGGAATTTCTTATCCTAAATCTTTCTTATCTTTTTGTCTTGTTATCTTACACTTATTTTAATCTTCTCAATAGATTCCTTTACTGACTTCACAATTTCTGCTGTTTACGCAAACAAGTTATATTTAGAAGCATGCTGTGGAAGCCATATAAGGCTGAGTGTGTCATTAAGACATACTAATGGTTCCCGAAATACATGAGAACAATACCGCTGAAGAATAGCCTTCCTTAATCGGCTTGTTCTGATGACTGTTTTCTTAGAACTATCATTGTTTCATACATAGTTGGCAAGATACTGACAAGAGGAAGATAATTATTCTTGCGAATGTATCCTCTCCACTGTTAAGTTATGGAAGGAATATATATATATCACATGGTAATGTTTTATCAATTTAAACATTGACATTTTATTATATAATTTAAATTATTTACTTTCATTTAAAATCAAATAGTTGTTAAGATAAATTGAGATTCATCATCGCAATACAGGCTTACTTGTATGCCAGTTTCAATGATTACCAATTTAATAGGAATAAAATGTTTCATAATATTTTTTACCTTTTATATTTGTGTTATTAACAGTGATATTTTATAATAATACGTTTCTAACTCAATTGTAACATTTTTACAGTCTCCTTTTTGTAATATTGCATTAGATTAAATATAAATTTTTTATTTATTTTACAAATTTTTTTTCTGTAAAAAACTAAATTATGAAATGAAATGCTTTATGTGCTTGAAATGATCAAACGATCATTCTAAGGCTTACTGTAATAACATTTGTTGCTCTTATGCAAAACCGCGGATATATCCTACTCAAATATTAAAATTGCTCAAGGAAATGTAGGACAATAATATAAAAATTCCTTATAATCTCAATTTCAACAATAATAATAAATACTAAAGTAACTTGTTTTGAATCAAAACTGAAGGAAAAGTACTTTATATTTAATATATTTTGTTTATTATTAAATATTTAAGTGAGTGCACAAAATTTTTTACGGTGTAAATTTAATAACTTATGTATAAAAATATGATGCATCAAAATATTTTATGACATGATGCATAAAAATAAATTAGTATACAAAAATCGCTCTTTTATTGTCTTAACAGAAATTTAATTTTCTCTTACTAGTTTTTGAAAATATTATAGGCATCTAAAATTCTGACATCTAAAACTTTTGAAAGGCATTTTAATATCCGTTGCGTAAATTACTTTCTAAGTAAACTTTTTACAGATAGTAGGTTATATTCACGAGTTGTATAACTAAGAATACTCCGAAAACTTCCAACCAGTCACTCTGAACGACAAACAAGTAGAAAGCACGAGTGCAATATCCAACAACTATTGTTCAATGGCGTCTGGGATAGAACCTATGACTTATGCATCACTCTATATTTTGTATATCCATTAGTTACTTCTTTCCTAGATAAAATAGTTTTCCCTTCAGTTTTTTCACTCTGGTTAAACGAACTAATTATTACATAAGATTTAAAAATTAAATTGATTTTCTTTTATTATTGATTCATTTATTTTCTTAAAGGAAAATGATCGTTTATTTTTATTTAATACCTTTTTAAATTTCTATAATTTAAATTGACTTTAAAAGGGCATTCTAACTGATTCGCACAGATCAAATATACTCACAATACATTGTTTAAATTATGATTTCTATTTATTACAAATCTTTTTTGGTATTTATATAACTTTGATACTTAAGAGAAACCAGATTTTTCAGTTATTATCTAATTCATAAAATATTTCGCATTTTATAAATCAGATAACAATCAAGCAACAGCCATTATATAACAATAACATGGAAACTAGATATCGCCCTTGTATACTTTACGATGCAGCTCATAAAACGCATTAGAAGCCATTTGAAATACGACAATGTTTTAGATTAGAAACGTGCCGGGAAGGAAATTATCAGTAACTTTAGTAACATCATTGAAGCAATTGATATTATTTATCAAACAAATTTATGACGTAATCTCTTTCCTCCATTATAATGGTTTTAACTTAGCTGCAATCAAACAGAACTAGGAACTCGGAATGCAGATTACCGTGCATGTCGTTATTTTGATTCATACAGGATGTTAAATGTCATGTCATTCCTCCTTAATAATAGGGTGCATACAATTATGATCATAAATAGAAGTCAAAGTTTATGATACTGCTTATCCGTTTTAAGATATCACAATATGATTTCGTGATTACAGTGAAATTCTACCTTTAAGGAAACAAATCAAATCAGGGACAAAAGTCAATTAAAAGGTTGGAGTGAAGAATGATTTTCAACTGAATGCAACTGAAATAAAGAACACGTATTGCATAAAATTAAAAACAAACTGTGAAAAATTATTGATATTATTGCAATAAGCTGTTTTGCCAGGAAATAAATAAAAAGGTTCCACTAAGCTACTAGAGACATCTGGTGTCTAGAGTGAATTTTCCACTATACATTTCATGCCATTTTAGTTATCAATCCACCCAATGTGCGTTTTAAGTTTCTTGGGAAATATCATTTCATATTATAAAAAGAAATAGTCAGTTGGGTTCAAATTGCACTAGTATGGCAACCATTTGTATGTGCGAGTTGTCCACTTAGTAGTTAAAATTTCGTAAAAATATTTTGGTTTTCATTTCGTATTTTTACCTTTTTAAAAGTCTTTATAAGGGGATTTTTTTCAGTAAGGGAAAAAAGCGGATAAATTCATTCTCGATTTTTTTAACTGTTTTAGGATGAAGGTTAATAATTCTCCAAATTTTTATATATAAGATAATTTGTCTAAAAATTTCAATTTCATTTTTGTCTTCTTAATTTTATATACCAGATATGAATAAAAAATCTCATTAAAACTGAAATTTAAAGTCATGTTTCAACACTTACAATTCAAATTCTAAGGGTACACAGAGTCTTGTGATACATTTTTATCTTTATTTTAAATTACACAATTAACATAAAATGCTTTTATTGAGATAGATCATTTTAATGTAATTGAAGAATTATTAAAAAAAATAATTTCGGTTATTTTGTGGTTACTAAATTAGAAATGATTGACTGTTTAAATTTAAAAAATTTTGAATTGAATGTTTAATTTTAAAGTACGAGAATTAGATATGTAAGGGAATGAAATCTGGTAATGAAATGTTAATGTTTTCATATAATTATATTTCAAGTATGCACTCATATGTTTTTATAAATTATAAAATAAAAAAATTTCAATAAAAATAATAAATTAGGTATAAAAAAGGAAGTAAGAAGTGCTAAATGAAATAAGAGTTCATATTTAGTTTATATTTTAAAAAAGAACAACAATAATTAACTTTAAGATAAACTTTTCAAAGAAAATTAACTTTTTAATATAACTGTTCATATGACAAATTGCATTCTCGTTAAATGATTTGCTCAAACAATTAAAAAATAGAAAAAGTGATTTAAGATGTAGGCTAGGAATGATTTTGATTATAATTAGCAACTCATTAATTAATTAGTAAATCATTTTCATGAAGTTATTTATTCATGTAACATATTTTAATTAGATGTAAATACCAGAAGTAATCACAAAAGCGTCTTTCTATTGCAATAAGCTGGAACAAGGATAAATGTATAGTAAACATTCCTCTCGGCATATATTATTGTATAATTCCCCTATACATTAATTAGGTTTAAATATTTAGGAATATAAAATTAAATTTACTATTCAATGTTTGATTAAAAATTTAAAATGATAGAAAATATAAATAAAACTCGATTAATGTTTATTTCTGTTGCTGAATAATTTTCTGATGCAGAATAAAAAGAAATAAGTAATTAATTAGAAATTCATTGTAAATAATAATTTAAATGTTATTATAGAATAATTAATAATGTAATGAGGCAGAATGGTATTCAATTCCTTCATGGGTCTTCATTTTTGGTTCAATTGACTTTATGAATAATAATTATATAGTAACATATATATGAATATAATAAATATAATTGTAAATGTATTAAAAATATGAATACCTATGAGCATATTTCTTTCTAAAATATAAAATCAATGTTTACACTCAGTTGAATCATGATTATTATTAATAAATTTTCATATGGAACACATCATATTTTTATTAATAATGAAGAGAGATAAACGAATCAATTTATATATACATTGATTGCATTGAGTAATTAATCTTTGTAATTTATTTTTATAATATATTGCAAAAATAAATTTGGGATATATAATTTTAATGTCAACATAAACTATCACAAATGACAAAATAATTTTAAAAGAAGTAAATATGAATAATTTTTTCGAGCAAAATCTGTAAAAATTGATATGACATAAGAGAAACTGATTTAAGAAATCAAAATTGCATTTTTTATAAGGTTTCAACGTTTTAATATTTTGACTAAACGTGCATTCATGTAAACAATAACTACTAAGAAAATATGAAAAAAATTATGTTAATAAGGAAACCTATTTTTTATATAAAATTTAATTTTTTGTCATTAAATGCCCCGATTTCTTTCTCCATTCCTGTTATTTCTTATATATAAAAATACTAGTTTATAATTTGAAATTGTTAAAAACGTTCAGTGTTTTTCCAGAAAAAGAATGTTTAAGAATGCATCAAAACACTGAATCGCTGGTGGCTATTCTGCAAAGTCACATTTACTACTATTCAAAGTAATATTTAATAAATAAAATTCAAAGTAATATTTAATAAGTAATATTTAATAAATAAATAAATAAATTTCATCTTTTCTTTCAAAGAGAAAATTATTTATTTATTAAATTTTATTTTGAAAAAATTATTTCTAATATTTTAAATTAAAAATTAGATTATAAATAGAAATTCCACAAATATATTTTATAAATGAAAATTTTCAGATTCTGTTTTTCCTTTCCTAATAATTTATAAGCGGTGAATGCAACTACTCATTGAACATTTGGGTTTGGTGTTTTTCCCAAATTTAAGGGTTTCATTTCAATGCAGATGTTATAAAACATATTCTTTATCATCACAATTTTTCTTAGCAATTAAAAAACCTTGATAGAAAACAATTTTAAAAGCAAATCTAACTCAATAATTTGATTTTTTTTATTTGAAAGATGAGACAAATTTTTATCATTTCAATCTTTAATAAGTTGATACAAAATTAAAGACACTACATTCATTCATTATAATAAATCTCAGTAAATATTCACGTGACTATGTTAAAGTATTTATGAATATGCCATATGTTAAAGTGACTATGTTAAAGTATTTATGAATTTCCATTGATTAAGGAAATAAATCTCATTTTCTTAGGGAGAAAATGCTGGGGATTTTTGGACTTTACATATTATTTTATAACATTTACTCTTTTTAGTAAATTTTTATTCTGCTAATCAAATTTGATTGACTTTAAAATCTTATGAATTCTTTCTAAGCCAAAAATAATGGTTTTTATTTATTTAGCTTGAGATTCTTTTGAAATATTTTTTTTCTAGTTGCTCAATAATAATTTCTTCAATATGAAATAAATTTTAAACTTGAAGTGAAAATTTAAATAATTTAAAAATCAGGTGAAATTTAATTTTTTGAATTCATCATTTATGTATTTCAAAATAAGTAGACATTAGACATTTACTTCAGGGCAATTTATTGAAATGTTTTGTTTTCTGAATTTTTAGAGATTATTTGTTATTTTTTTATAAAAATTGTGATTCTGAAGTAGCATATTTAAGAAGATTATTTTTTAGTGAATAGTGTTTTTTTTTTTTTTTAAGAATAACATATTTAAGAAAAACTATATTATTATTCATAATGTATCCAACTTAAGTTAAACTTATGGGTTAAGTCATATATAGTATATTTGATAAGTTGTTAAATTCATTTTTGCACGTGAAGCAATTATTTTTAATGTAATGTTGTTATTATAACATTAAAAAATAATTATTATAACATTATCACTAGTTAACATTTAGATTATTTTTATTTTAGAAAGCCGTTATCATTATAAAATCATTGTTATCATTGAATAACAAGTTATCTTGATGAGTGATTCTTTTTCAATCACTTAATGAAACTATAATTTCATTTAAATATAAATACAATTATGCTTAAGACTAATTTAACTGCATGAAATTATATTTTTAAGATATGTTCATTCCATTCTATTTTGTAAAAAACTGTTTTCAAAATTATATGTATAAAAAAAAACTTACTTTGAGGAATTCTTTTATATATAAATCAAATATTACTTTACAATTTTTTTAAAAATTAAAATATGAATAAAGCATATGTATGAAATATTTTATATCAGCTGTAAGCAAAACAAATATTTGCATTTAAAGTGAAAGATTTTCTATTTTTTTCAACTTTAAAGTTTATCCGCCGAGATTCAGCGATACTTATACGATTTGGCATTACACCAAGTGTAATCGACATTTTTTATTTACTTTCAAAGCACGTATTCAAGAAAATTGAATAGAAATATCGAATATTTTTATAAAATTTAAAAGATAAATTATTTTTTGTAAAATTATTATCATAAGTTCCTAAATCCTGATTTTTCCTTTGCTTTTTATTTAAAAAGCATTCATGTTTTTACTAGCTATTACAAAAAGATAACACGTAAAAGTTATATCCAATAATTTGGAATTAGTCCAGGATTTGCTAAAATATTTGAAAGAAGCATAAACGGAGAAGTGTACACATTGAATGGAGAAGAGACTAAGATTTAAGTGTTGTTTTTGATCTATGCCTAAATTTATTTTAAGGAAAAATTTCATAAATAATTCTACTTTTCTGTAACATTTTAATAAATACACAGTTATTAATAATTGAAAAGCATAATTTACTTAATTAATTGTTTTTCTTTCGTTTTTTAAATACTTAAATATTTTTACTTTTACATTTTAAAATGAATTATTAATTTAAATTTATTTTAATATCTAAAGATGAAATTTTTTAAACTAAACATAACTAATGTGATCATAATTTCTATCAAATTGTAATATTCATTGGAAAATGATATTTTTATAAAAGCTAAGCTGACATTTAATTTTAAAGTTATCACCTTCGCTTTGTTTTACATTTTTTTTCTCAAATTTTTTTACTATGATATATTTTAAATTTATTTGAAAATTGATTTCTTAAAAATACTTTATTTTAATCAACTTCATTTACAATAATTATAAAATTGAATTACATTTTCTTATCACAATAAATTTTCTGTAAAAATTAATTTCTTAAAATCTTAAACTAGGGGAAATTTGGTGCGAATATTATTTACTTACTAAAACTTAACAATTTTACAATGTCATTTTGAATGTTACATTTTATTTAAGCACAGAAAGACTTCATGGCACAATAATAGAAGGTTAATTCCAAATATTTTATACGCATTTTATTAGAAAATGAAATATGAAATTATTATAAAAAAATTGCTGCTATTTATGTTCGATCAATGACTTCTACTTGAGCATATTTGCATAATAATCTATTTTCAAAAATTAAATAATGATAATTATCTTAATAAAAGCATGATAAATCTCTTATTCAGATTTAATCAAAAACATGATTTATCTCTTATTCAGTTTTCAGAAAACGAAACATGAAATTATTATAAAAAAATTGCTGCTAATTGTGTTTTATCAATGACTTATACTTGAGCATATTTGCATAATAATCCTTTTTCAAAAATTGAATAATGATAATTATCTTAATAAAAACATAATATATCTCTTATTCAGATTTCAAATAATTCTAATCTAAACTCATGAATAAGTTAGGATTTTAAGTTATTCAGCTTTAAATCAATTATGCTATGGCTTAAACTTTAAAGAATATTCATGGCAATTATAAAATCAGAATATTCTATCAATGTAATCTAACAAATAATTGTCCTTAATAAAATGATATAGCTAAATTAATGATGTATACTATTTTTGCTTGAACCAACCCTTATAAAAATGAGCATATTTCTCTAATCAACTGTCACTTTTATCAGAGATAAAGATTCTTCACTCAACGAGTAATTAAATTATCGAGTACTTCACTCAGCAAGTCGATTTTTTTTTCATAATGTTAATTACTCACTTGCTCTGCAAAAATGCAAAACAAAATCTAAGTTAGCAACTTAATTACCATTTTAAAATATATAAATTTCAAATAAATACTGGTCTTAAGCACTTCTGAATTCAAATTAAATTAACGACCGTTTCAAATTTTTACATTATTTTTGTAAATTAACAAATTACAATTTTAACTTTCAAAACATGTATATGTTTCAAAACAAATATTTAAACTAATCAATTATGCCCCATAAGTTTTGAAAATCGTTACAATTGAGTGATCCTGTTCGTCATATTTAAGATATTTATTTCGAAAAAATAATCTGCAGATTTGTCTATCCACCACCCACTTCAGACTGTAGAATTAAATCCAAATTTTTAATCACATCAAAACCGATTTTTTTTAGAAATTTCTTATATTTAGCAAAGCATAAATTATAAAATTTAATAAAACTATTCCAAATTATAATAAAATTACTTTTTCAAAACAATTGTAAATACAACAGTATTCTTTAAATTTGAAATTGAACATAAAAATGGATTATTGTTTTTCATTTAGCAACGTAGAAGCAATATATAAAGTATATTTATTATATTTGGATGTTTAAGAGTATGTTAATGTAAGTTCTTTTTCAAAATATTGTAAACCATTGAAAGAAATTTCTTTCTTTGTATAATTGTATTTCTAAGTTTTAAGTATATCAAAGTTTTACTTTTATTTAACTTTAATCGTCTGAGAGATAGATTACGAAGAAAACCTTTCCTTCAATGTACAAATAAGATCGCGAATGCTTTATGAAACAAGTGAAATAAGTCCGAGTGCTATTCACAACCTTAAGGAAATATATACTCTAATATTGCAAGTTAAATTCTTGCACATTATGCACACAGCAGTTGTAAATATTCATTTAGCTAAGATTACAAAATATCACTTAAAATATCTGAAAACGACGAACGTTATGAAAATTCAAACAATATCGTTATCTTTTTAAACTATTAATTTATACTCAGATCTATACACTAATATCTCACTTTGATTAAAAGGTCTCAAATGATTTCTTAACATTGTTTACAAGTATGACACTAACAATCCATTTCTGGAAAATTTCTCTTTGCAGTAATTATTACACCCTCCCTTTAGTATACTACAGTAAAATAAATAAATCCTTAAAATTATGCTATTGATTTGTTTCGTATTTTTTGTTTGTATGGCCATAAAATCATTTTAAATATAGTACAAGAAATTCAAATTAAAGAATATTATTTAACCTAAAATGTAGTGATGATGACGCATTTCTTTCTTTTTTTTACTTTAGTAAGTGGAAACACATTTCATAAACACGATGCAGTTTCAGGTAATATCTTTCTCTTTAGACTTCCACATTAAACAATACAAAACTTTTTGACTATCAATGTTATTCAATCAAACGCAATTATCTGGATCTTATAGGATAGAGGTAGTTTCATCCAGCACATATGTAATTAAAATAAACCTACTGTGACAAAATATCTATTAATTATTTAACACTCTTAAACAACTTTCTTAACAGTAAGATTTATATATTCAGGCAATCATTTTCATGCCAGAATCTTAGGAAATAAAATTGAAGAGTTTTGGCGATTTAGATCACCTCAGATGTAACGGCTTCATATCACTGTTTCATTTTTTTTCCCTGAGATCTACATGAAGATAAAAATATCCAATCAAAAGCTAATAAAAAAATCACTCCTGGTGTCATAGAAATACCTTTATCATCAATGCTCATAGAGTCATTAAATCCAATATTTTAAGGTAAGCAAATGAAGCCATTTGGTGCCTCTTTTTTTTTGATCAAGACAATTTTTTTGAAAGGTTCTTCAAAAGAGCACCAAATACAACTCCATGCAGGAATCTTCTAATCACATATTGAGAT
>JAPDSC010154731.1:31143-44986 GCA_026290005.1 Latrodectus geometricus
AATACAACTCCATGCAGGAATCTTCTAATCACATATTGAGATGGCAGGTTAATATAGTACAGATCTCTCGAGTCCTCTTTATATGTATGATTTTATAAGCTTCATAGGCACATGAATTTTGTCTTAATTGGAACTAGATTATGAGGAATCAGACAACAATAATAATTTTCTAGCTAACAAAATAAGTATTAATTTTCATCGGTCTGAAAAAAAATTAATGAACTTTTTTTGGATTTCACTTAGGTGAAAGAAATCTTATCGGTATGCTTTATTATGTAGAAGAAAATGTCTTATTGCATGTTTATAAGGTTTCAATCCATACTTGAACTGGCATGCAGGAAATTTACATCTGACAGCTATAAGGGCATATCAATGATGGTGTAGCCGCCCAACCTGTCTAGTGGTTAGCGTACCTGACTACAGATGGGTGGGACCTGGGTTCGAATCCTGGCTCGGGTATGGATGTACTTTCTCTTTCTAGTCTTTGTCCTTTCTGTGTGTGTGAATGGTTGCCTACCCTATAAACGGGTATCTATGGCATGTGTGTACTGAGGAAGTCGGACTCCACACCCAATATGGTTCAGTTGGAAAAGTGGAGCAGCGCACCCCATATTGCCAGCCTGGCTGGCACACGACAACAACAACAACAACTGATGGCATTAGCTCAGTAGCTGTTGATCCCGCAACCATTATCTATTTAAATATGGTTTTTTATATTGTTGAAACTGCAATTGTTATAATCACCTATAGGTATACAAATATATAGAAAGCGTTAGTCAAAATTGAACGTAATATATTTTTGAATAAAATGATGGTATGGGGCTTAAATTACTTAATTTAAATATTTTTTCATGGTTTTTTAATGTATTTATTACTATGGAAAATTAACAATCATTTGAAAAATATGTCCGTGATAACTGCCAAAATATGGCATTTTATTGATATTTTTATTATTATAAATATAGTTTGTTTGTAACGAGTACTTAAAACAAAAATTGCTTGTTGAAAAATCATAATTTCTATTTACTTATACTTAGAGAAACATTTTATCAAATTTTTGTTTAGTGATTCTTAGAGTGATTTGCTTCAATAAAATTGATCTTATTTTACAAAATTTTGGATTTCAATATATTTTGAAAAATATGCATGTGCACTCTTGTGCGCATGCTTATTAATTATATAATTTACAAACGAATATTATCCATTTAGTTTAAATATTATTATAATAAAAATTAATATTATATATATTAAAACAACATTTGTTATCTTTGAGAGAAATCGGCTTTAAATCATTTATTTATAGATATGTACACACACTTTAATCAGTAGTAAAGTCTAATTCTTGTTTCTTATGGTTTCAATTCATAATTTTTCATTATTTGAAGATACATGTTAAATCCATATATTAATTTTTAAAAATGCTATAAAGAAATTATAAATTTCATTCAATTCAAGGTAAAATATAATAAATAGTCACTTTTTCAGAAAGAGATAATATGAATATAAAAAAGAATATTATTTTGTCCTATATTTACGAGTACATTTTCAGGATTAAATTCAATTTTTAATAAAATGATCATGTTTAAGCGAAATTTAATTTTTTCATAATTTATATACACATTTAAATATTTAGCATACATATAATTCTCAAAATGTATTTTCGGTCATTAAGAAAGAAAGCATTTTAATATTTAAACTCGCAAATATTATTGGAATGAAAAAGTGGAAAATTTTGTTTATTTTCTCTCTATTTTAATTTTAAAAGCTATAAATGACTTTCATTGTTTTTTCATATAAGCTTGTGAGCAATGGTATTTGCATAAATAACTGGCTCAAGTAGTGGAAGAATATTCGATATTATTGTAGGGACCAGAAGTAATTTGCGAGATACTCTAGAGACACCAGGGCTTCAAATATTATTACTTTTTGTATACTATAGTAATCGACAAAAGTAATTGAAATTGTACTTTTATTGAAAAAAAATATAAAGGAACAATTGAAGAACAGTAGGGGAAGTATTTACGACGTGAAGTTATTTCTCAGAATGTTAAATTGAAAAAAATGTTAAGGATGACTTTTGGTGAAAAATACATATCTTTTATTTTATTATTTCAATTTTGAATAGCTAACTTTAATAGACCAAATATTAAATTGAAAAAACATTCAACCAATCAACAGAATATCTTATGCATACATTTATAAATATACACACTTATGTATTCTATCCATAACATACATATAGAATACATTTATAAATAGTATGTGAGTAAGGTAAAAACTAAATAATCAAAAATTGGCTTATAATTCAGAAAAGATAAAAAGTCACTACTCACTTTATAATTAGAAAAATTTTCTCTATTTCTAATGCCAGCTGAATTTTCTTAGATACATTTGCTTTACTTCCAAAGGTAATTAAAATTTTTGTTTTTAATTTAAAAAATTAGAGAAGCATTTAGAAATCAATTATTCCGAAAATTCCTTATTTTTATGTTACTTAATAATAAATATTTTAAATTGTTATATTGTTACTAAAATATCAATGAACTACAAAATTTTCAATGAATATTCACTGCCATTTTTGGTAATCTCTTTCTCAACACGAGGTCTAATTGGAGCAAAACCTACTCTTTATAATAAATTCAATACCAATATAAACATTTAAATTCTCTTTTGGATTTGAAAGGATGAACTACTGAATATCAAACCGTAATTGAATAGACTATAGCTGCTAGCTCAAAAAATGTCATTTTGAAATTCATTCACTTACTTTTTTCCAGAGATGGAAACAGTTGCTTCTTTCTTAAAATACAAGTTCATAAATTTACATTTCAAAATAATTTGATTAGTCGTGTAAGCAGAATCTTTAGTGTTGTTTTTTTCTGTGCATTATCACTTGTTTCTGAAATTGTTTTTCAAGAAGAAATATACTATAAATTCATTTATACAGTTTCGTTGGTTAATATATTAAGATTTTTTAAAAACATTTTAATGCTAAATAATCTGAAGTTATTGAAATTAATTATGTATTGCATAATCTTCATATGTTCTGAACATATAATAAAGTATTGATAAAAAATGTGCTTCTTTTCTATAACATTTTAATCAAACTTTAATAATGAAAAATAATTGTTAACTACATAATAAAAACTATAACTCATTGTTTTAATCAATTAATATCAATACAATATTTTTTTCAAATAAACATTCCTATCCTAAGTGCTTAATATGCTTAAATAAAGTTTGATTAACATCATTTCCTAAATCCCGGTAGAGATATCTTTATTTCTGTGTGAAATGAAACATCAATTTTGAGACAATAGTTAAAATAATGCTCACTAATTCGTGGAAGTCGTGTGGGTCACCCCATGATTCGGAAATCAACAAACCTGAGGAAACTATTTGTCGGTAATCAATCATCCTTTCAGTTTCCTCCTGTCTGACATTCCACTTGGAATGAACATTCTTATTTTTCACCTCCCTTTTTTATTGTTTGAAACAATCGTTTCTTGGAATTCTTATCTTTTCAGGAGTGGCCAAAGAAACCAGTTTTGCTTAGTAATTTTATTGTAAGAATCTCAGTTTCATATTGCAAATCAGTTTCGAACATTTTCTTGCCATTTTATTTCAAATAATGGTTTTTATATGTAAAACACAACAGGATGTAAAAAATATCTGGAGCGTTTGAGAACTTTATTAGATGAAGTTTAATATTCTCCAGAACATATTGATCAAACTAAAGAGGATAAATAAAGTTGCTTTAGAAATAAACAATTCTTATGATAGTGTTATTGAATTTGAGCAGAGAGATGCAAGTAGCAAATAATCTGAATTAAGAGAAAATACATTTAAAAAAAATCATATTGTATGAAGTAAAGAAAAATCAATTTAAAATAAATAAAAAACTTAAAATTTGATTATTGTGGAAATTATATTGAAAAAAAATATTCAGTATAATATTATAATATTGAATAATTTAATATAGAAATAATTCAGTATGCAACAGAAGAAGATGTAAATGCAGTATATGAATGGATGTATCATATTCTACATCTGAAAAAAAACAACCAATGGTCAATAGTTATTTTTATTGCACCTTGAACGTGAAAGGAAGATCAGTCACTCTAATGTCAACAAATTATCCTATAAAGCAAATTAAAGAACATTCCTTAAATACGAAGCCGTATCTCTTATGCAGCCACATATGAAGACCTGAACTTTGCAAATGCTTTTTAGAGAATTTTCCAACATCATTCTTCCAAAACATCAATAATGTTATCTCAGGTGAATCAGAAGATATTCAGTGTCTAAGGAAAGTTCAAAACTGACAAAGACTGATGTGTTATTTGCACAAAATTCAAGAATAATAAACTTACAATTTTTAAAACAGCATTAATTTTATTTGATAAAATATTTAATTTGATAATTTTATTTGATAAAATATCTGATAATTTAATTTTTAAAATCTCTCTTCCCGAGTTTGTCCGATGTGTATATTGAATCAGAATCTTTATTACAAACATATAACACAATTTTTATAATTTACAAAAGTTTTATCTTCTTAAACAATAAAACTTTTTTTTTTAAATGTAATTTCTCATTTAAATTGAACTATCACTGTTTATAGCAGGATATTCTTTTTTTAATTTATATTCCTAATTTTTTTAATAAAACTTTTTGGGGTGAATAAGTGATTCCACTCAACCTCAACTGTTTGGAGCAACCAAAATCCATGTTAAAATCAATTTTAATTGTTTTATAAAATTCCAAAGAATATCTCAAACTACATCAAACAATATTTTAAAAGCATACCAAATAATACTCTAAACTGATATTTGCGAAACAAAACTAATATTTCCAATACAAAACATGTAAATGATCTTTATCATAAAGTCGATAATTAAATTAACATTTTTATGAAATAATAGTATGTAAGGATATATCTGAAAAAAATTGTTTTATGAAAAATGTGCATGTTCACGTCTTATAACAACTCACTGTGGTGATCTTTTCTTTTTCAGAAGTTGCATTTACACGTGCGATCACGAGGCAATAAGTAAGAAATATGATTAATCGGATTAAAGTGTCGAAACAAGAAACCTGTTATTTCCTTCAGTGCACTCAGTGCGATATCTGTCAGCTGAAAAGACAGTTAAATCAATAAGGTTTTTTAGTGTCCTTGACAGATAAAATCGGAAATGCTTGCGATTGTGTTGTATTTTGCTTCGATGTTTTCCAAGAGCTGACCACCATAGGCTGCACTTTATTTTCTTAGATAAAATGTTTTTGCTGAAAATAGATAAATCAAAGAATTGATAATTTTCATTATTTCCTTCTGTCAATAAGACTCCTTATTTTTTTATTTTTTTGTTTCGATCAATATCTTTTCTGCTTTAAAGACAGTTTTTAATGCTTTTGTATCCTTTGAGCACTTAGTTATGTTATTAGTTATTGATTTATTAATGTTTTCCCGACAAATGTAATAAGAATACAATATAGTTGTCAATAGATTATATAATTTATTATAAAAAAATAAAATTTAAGCAAACATTATTCAAATTAAAATTGTATAGTATGTATTTTGAAGAAAGTAACAGTATCTGAATGATTATAATATTACAAACTCTCATTTCAAATATTTATTGCTCAAAAATCAATAATTAATCAAAGAAAGGCAGAATTTTATGAATAAAAATTTCCACATAAACAATATATATATATATAGAAACTTTCATCAAATATTTAAAATTGATTATATGTGGAATTGATTGCAAAGTTCAGAATTCTTTAATGTCATTTTATGTGAAGGCAAAACAAATGTGTTCTTTAACTGCATACGATAATAGTGTCAAGAATAAGGCGCTTAAAGCTGATTCTAGATTAGCTATTAACATATTTATTGGTAAGGTTTCAATGAATTTATGTCTAAAATAATTTAATTGATTTTTCTGACTGAGAATTTTATTTAAATGATATTTTATTCAGAGCTAATCATTCTATTTATTATGTTTTCATTCATCGTGAAGGTTTAATACTTATTTTTAAGATTCGAATGTATCAAAATTATATATGAAAGTTATTTTAAATTAAATTTATGAAATCAATTAAAAATATAATTTAAAAAATAAAATAATCTCTTAATGTTTACTCGTTCAACTTCCTTTTTTCAAAATATTTACAAAATATGCGCATTAAAAGTTATTAATTCATATTCCTTACATAGATTTCAGTAATAAAATATTTTTAAAAGTACATTTTTCAAAACTATAAGGATTTTTTTTACTTATACTTTTTTATTGAAGAAAGGCGTATAGTTACGAAATATTACCATAATGTTGAAAAAAATTCTTGAGAAGCAGGAAAAGGAAAAGTATAAAATAGAGTACATGGCAAGACGATCACATGCTAAAAAAATAAAATTCTATGTATGTATGTACTGTACTTTGGTCCCACATTTTATCTGCATTTCGTAATATATGCTTTTCTAATTTGTATTGCAATTTTCATCCTACTTAGTTGTCTGAGAACTTGCACATGTTCTTTTATAAAACATAAATTTCTCTGTTAAAATACAAGGATTTTAAAATTTCATCAAATTGTTGTTAAAAAATATGATTTTTCTCCGCAAATACTTGGCTGCAATATTATTTATATTTGTTTACAAATTGTTAAAAATTAAAATAAATAATTGACTTAAAATAATCTGGGATTACTGAGAACAAAATTTCACTGCTTGGTAAAGATCGTTATAATAAAGGCATTTATTTTTTTTTAATTTTAAGAGAAAAATATTTCTCATTGAAAATCAAGGTTCATACAAGTTGAAACAAATAAGGAATTTACTTATGATATAAAACTTCATATATAC
The DNA here is from genome assembly GCA_026290005.1 of Latrodectus geometricus. Taxonomy (NCBI): domain Eukaryota; kingdom Metazoa; phylum Arthropoda; class Arachnida; order Araneae; family Theridiidae; genus Latrodectus; species Latrodectus geometricus. The sequence goes on from JAPDSC010154731.1 coordinate 38,009, forward strand.
CGGGTGATCCAAAAGTCAGGACGAACTTTAAAATTGAATAATTCGAAAACGAATCGCGATATAAAGATGCGGTTTGCACCAAACGGATGGAAAAGAAACCGGGTTTTGTGTGGCAAAGAAAAAAAAATAGTTCTGTTGGTGACCAACAGATGGCGTTATAGTGTTTTATTACAACAAAAGATGATTTACAAATGAAAAAATGATTAATTAAGTCAGATTAATTACAGTTAATAAGTACCTATTACAGTAACTGTTCAATGTGCTGTCCATAATTCAGAAGTAAAGCTGTGAGACGAGTCACTACACCATTCACAGCATTTAGTAGCATTTCTTGCTTCATGGCAGACACATTTTGGCGGGTGGCATCTTTCAGTGCCGCTAGTGATGCCGGTTGGTCGCGGTATACTTTTGACTTCAAGAAGTTCCACAACCAAAAGTCACAGGGTGGGGATATCTTGGAGACCATGCGTGATTAAAGTAGCGACTGATAATGTGATCCTCCCCAAATGTTGAGCGTTGCACAGGTAGAGCAATATGAGGTGGTGCTCCATCTTGCATAAATGTGACTGTTTGGAGTGCTTGCAGTCCAGGAATAATGCTGTTTTGTAACAGTGCTAGATATCGCTTACTAGTGACAGAAACTGTTTGGAAACCTGTCTGTGTGACTTCCGAAAAAAAATGGACCAATTATGAAATCAGCTGTGAAGCCACACCAGACTGTCACTTTAGACTGTTGCAAGTGTACCTCAACAAATGCTTGTTGATTTTCTGTGGTCCACACTCGACAACAGTGCCAGAGAATGTGAAATGTGCTTCATCTGTCCAAAGCACAGTGTGAAGCCAGTCGTGCTACTCTTCCATCTTATTGAAGAATAAATTCGCAAAATGTCGGCTAAAGTGAAAGTCAGGAGGTTTCATTTCTTGGTTAAGTTGCAACTTGTAGGGATACCGTTACAAAGTTACTCGCAGCGCTCACCAGACACTTCCGTACGACACTCCTGTCTGCCTCGAAACTTCTCAAGCACTACACTCCCCATGTACAGCAACCGCCGACATGGCTTGCACTGTCTGCTCCGCTGTCGTGGCAACAGCAGCTGCAGTTGAGGGACGTCCACTTCTTTGACGTGACGCCAAAGAACCTGTAGCTTCAAATTTTTTCACAATTTTGTTCAATGCAGAAGACGTTATTGGTCCATTGCTATCTCGCATACCCTTCATGTAGCGATATGCTCGCAATGGCATTTTCCGAATTCTTATAAAACAGTTTAACTAAGAGGGCTTTCTCAACTATGGACAGCATTTCGATGCATACCAGCTTTGATTACTATTACCTGCTGCAGTTTCTTCTTTTTATATCTCGTTTGTTGCTTTGCATAATCCGACAGCGCCATCTGTTGGTTACCAACAGAACTATTTTTTTTCATTGCCACACAAAGCCCGGTTTCTTTTTCATCCGTTTGGTTCAAACTGCATCTTTGTATTGTGATTCGTTTTCGAATTATTCATTTTTAAAGTTCGTCCTGACTTTTGGATCACCCTATATATATATATATATATATATATCTGTATATATAAATAAATATATATACGAACATTAATTAAAATAATCTTCATGTCAATTTAGAATAAAGAAATGGATTTAGATAAACTATTCCAAAAATTATTAAAAAAAATATATTCTCTTCCACTTAATTTAATTTATGTCTTAATATTTTAAGCAGTGGTTTACTTAAATAAGTCTACCTTGCCAACTGATGTAAAATTTTTTAATATATTTCTGTTTATACATCAAATATGCCTCCCAACATACCTAGTGGTTAACGTAACTGATTACGGAGGGGAAGGACTTCGGTTCGAATTTCGCTTCGGGTATGGATGTACTTTTTCTCTCTCTGTGTTTCTTGTCCTTTCTTCAGATGATGTATGAATGTGGCTCGCCCTATAAACGGGTTTGTGGTAGTGTGGCGTGGGCGATGTTACTCGTACCTCCGTGACTTGTTTCACAGGTGACCACCGGGTAACGATAAAATGAGTAGCAGTTTCCGGTCTTGTTGCGGCTAATGAACTTACTTGCTGAAGGGTGCCAGCCATTAGAAATAAAACAAATATTTCAAATATAATCTTATTAGTAATTTCCATATATAGTTGAAAAATAGATGCATTTTCATTTCAATATTTTGCCTAGAACATCAAAAATAATATTTTTAGAGAAGTAAGAAGTAACTTCGTGTACTTTTTGCTTCATTCAAATGTTTATAAATATAAAGAATTTTTTAAAGAAATATCATATTGTAAATCGTTTAATTATTGTCTTTATCGTCTTAGAATTTATTTTTTTATAATCCTTAAAATTTACAACATCCCTTTAATATTCCAGTTCTTAAAATCACCTGCTAAAAAATTCAACCAAAATGTTTTTAAAATTTAAACTCGATATTCAACATAAATATAATTTTAAAGAAAGAATTGATTTCTTCATGCATTAAAAAAAATGACATTTTGTATTAGATGCGTTGCAAACAATAAAAATATTTGAAACTTTAATCAATATTTTCATGGATGATTATACATCGATTGTACTTTATTTAAAATTTAAACATCCAGGATATATTTATGATCATTTTTCATAAATTTTGAGGAATAATTCTTCTAGTTATTAAAAAAGTAATTCTCCATAGTTATTTTAACCATTACCAGTAATTTGGAAGGAAGTAAAAGGTAACTAATCCATATAAATGAATAAAAAATTAAAACTAATTGCATAGTTTTAATAAATATTTAAATATGTTTCATAAAAAGCTTGTAATTTTTCGCCGAAATGTGTAAATACCATTGGTATGCTTAAAAGTGTAGAAGTATAAAATTATTTCTAAATATAAATTTTGTCAAAAAATTAATCAAAGATTTAAGAAACATAATAAATAAATAGCATTTTTTATCTAATGAAGCTAAATAATGTTTGACTTTTCAATTACAACTTACACATGTACACATAAGTACATATGATAATAGTGAATAAGGTTTTGCTAAATTATGGAAACCAATTAATAAATAATTAACCTGAATATTAGCGTAAAATTATACATATAACGACAAAGCATATGACTATATAAGAACGCATATTTAAGATCTCATATTGTGTATATATTTTTCCAGGTATCTATATTATACTTATGTAGTTAAATAAAAAAAAAGAAATGTTTTGTTCATTCAGATTAGGTGAAAATATTAGTAGATAACCAGTATTAGATAATTAATTCAAAAACTATAGAAATATATCAGTAGCTCATAGAAAATTTCAAATATTTACTTTACAAACACATTTATTTAAGTAACGATCGTTTCTATCAAGTCGAAAAAGGATTGAAAACGGCAGTTATATTTAAAAGTAAATTTTGGTTTCTTCCAGAATATACTAGTTTTAGACTTCGTAAAATAAGGGTTGGAGCATGTACAAAAAATAAGTTTTGAAGAAAATAAATCTGTATACTTGTATGGAATGCCGTAATCTGACTGAAGTACTCTAAAAAACAACAGGAAACTTGAAACGTTCGTATCACTAAACAACACGACGAACTGTTTGTTTACTCAAAGGCTTATCCATCTTTTTGTCAGTATTTATTTTCCAAGAAAATGTCCTGAAACGAAAAGAAGTTCACACATACTGTATCTGGGAACGAACTTTTTTCTTTTGTATAAATAAAGAATTTTTATTTTTGTAAAACTAGTGAAAATGGAATTTTCCAGTTATTTTTAACAAGATTATTTTGAGCAACAATTCAACACAGATTCCACCGTTTGGATTTGCGATGGAAAAGTAAAACTAATTTTCAACCAAACTGAAGAAAAATTAACTTAAATATGAATCTTTGATTCCAAAATAAATGTTCATTATTTTGTGAAAAATTGTAAAGAAAACTAAAATCCACACAATACATATATATTTTTAACTGGCTAAAAAAGATTATCTACTGACGAAGAAAAATTTAATTTACATTTTTTTCAAAAATGTACCTATCTAAAATTTATATGTAATCATAGAATATTTATAAAGTTTTGAAAACATTTTCATAAAAATGTTAGATTTGTTATAAAACTACTTTTGAGCATCAGTCAAGATATTTCTGAAGTAGATTATTGTAATCTCAGACATGTCCTTGAGACATTTTCAGATATCTTACGAATATTTCTAAATATAAGAAGAAATATATTGACTTGTTAACTTGTTTGGATCACCAAATTTCTAATGATCAAAGAATTTCAACATTTTGAAATATTTCATTTCTTTTTAAAGTGTTGTAATACTGCAACGCTGCTTATTTACATGGAAGCGTTCTGGGCTAATAATTTGAAATATAACATATTTTCCCTATTATGTGTACTTCTCGTGTGTAACATGACTTCTTGAAACAACAATTTTATTTATCAATAATACACAAAAATGAAAAAAAAACAATGAAGTAACTGCATTCAATAGTATTATAAAATGAACAGTAATACACAAAATGTTTCATTTTGCATATATTACTGATCACTTTTGTCTCCTGTTATATGATTACAATAAAATTATATTTTCTGATATATAATACTTGGCAAACAAAATGCTCTATATTCTAAAATTTATGAATGAAAACATTTTCAATACTCCAGAAAAGGTAAATAAAATATTTTACAATTATTATTATATTAATATTAAATAGCAAATTTTTGTTTTTATGATATTTTTCTACATTGATTTGAAATAGGTTTTTTTTCTTTCGTGGAAAAAATACTACAAATTATAAATTCAAATGTTTATAAAACATTTATTTATTTTGCTGCCCTTTAAGCAGTATTGAACTCTGCAGATTCTTTTTTGGAAGAAAGGTAAGTTAAAGAAAAATTTGCTGTATAACACTATTAACGAACCAATTATTTCTATAAGAATCGCAAAATATTTAATAATTTTTATAATATATGGAAATGAAACTAAAGTGTTTTGCTACCATTTAACCCTTCTTTGCATGATTTTTTCTTTATTGGTGAAATAAATCAAGTTGATATAATTCATGTTCAAAATTAAAGGAAAAATGGTTAAAAAAATCTTAGTATATATTTATAGTATAAATTTAGCAAAAAACAATATGCTAAAAATTTCCATCATCATCCAAAGTTAGATCATTAGCTTAGTACTAAATAGAAATAAAAGAGGAAAATAACAGAAACACGTGTTACAAACCTTTCTTTCACTCATTTTCAATTTTTTAGCAATAGAAACTCTAATATAATAAAACAAAATTATAAACGAAATCATACGTTTATTGCAACTACAACAAACAGCGGAATGAGACAACTTTAAGCTCGTTTCACTGATAATGACACTTATTTATTTTTGACAGCTTCTTTTTATGCAATGGACATTAAAAAGGTATCCAAACACGATCAACTTAAAGTGAACTTGTTCTTTTATATAATTTTTGGGCATTATAGGTTATGATGGAAATTTCCACCATTATGCAAAGAAGGGTTAATATTATATTTTGAGAAAAAAAGCTTTTACAGAAGTCTTTGTTAAAGGTCTATAAAATAAAAATACCTATTCATTAAAGAACTAAGTATAATTTACCCACTGAGTTCAGAAATGCACAAGTGTTAATTTTTTCATACTATTTATATATTTCTGACTTCGTTTAGCCAAAACTGCAGGAAAATGATTTTAAGATTTTTTTTTAATTCAATTTTTAGTTGAGATTTTTCTAATTTTTAATTTTAATTATAGTATAAATTCTAAAAATACATTGTGACCAAGCTGCAACTACGCAGGAATTAAAATTTTATAATTTTATTTGAACTGTGATAACTATTTTAAAAGATTACTTTTACATGGGACACTTATATCTCTTAGACTGCGTCACTTAAAATCAATTTATTTGATGACAAAAATGTCATAGCAAACAGAAACTTCTAAATACGTTGATATACAAATCAGAAAAGAAATTGAGACTTTCATTATAAGTTGAATTTTATTTCCTATTTGACAAATATTTTTGAATTTAATGGTATACAATCAACGTGCTATTTGGCAAAAGGTAAAGTTAAAAATATCTTTAATGTGACTATTACTATCATATTTTAACAAATAACTTATACTGTTTCAGAAGATATAAAATCCATTTCTTTTTTAAATGAGAATGTGAAAATGTATTTTTTCTGAATTATATCCTTGATATGTTAATGAAAATATCAATATGATAAAAACCAAAATTATTTTTATATTTGAAAAGAAGAAATATATCATATTTCACTGACATCAGCATGAAAAAATAAATTGAAATCATGGAAATCTGTTTCATGAAACAGGATATTAAAATTTGATTGACATTTACTGATTGAGTAGAATTTTCAAGAATTTAAAGCATATTATTTGTTATGTTCCATTAATATGAAATAGATTTTTATTTATTTAATAAGAATTAATATAGCCTCAGAAGCAACCATTTTTCTGCATTGTTTTGCTATATTTAAAAATAGGGATAAACTAATATCTATTATATACCCAAAAAGAAGATCTATAAAACACTTCAAACACTTAATATAATATTATTTAAAAAATTTCATAATTTGTATTATTTATGAATTTAGGAATAATAAGATAAAATTCCATCTCTCTCTCTTTCACTTTGTCATTTACTTTTCCACTGAAGCTAAAATAATATTTTAAGTTAATTTCTGATATAAAATAATCCGAAAATATTTTAAGTTTACAATATTTTATTCAAATATATATTTTTTCACTTATTTAGAGCTAAACGCATACCAAATACCCATTGTGTTTAATATCCCTGCAGTAAAAGAATTAGCTATTTTCTTATAGAATAAGTATATTTTATTTATTAATTCATTTTTATAAATTAATTGTTCAACAGATGTTAAAATTTATAAAAGTGACAATTTAAAGCGAATGTGTATGAAATACACAAAGTTTATTTAATTTATATT
>JAPDSC010154737.1:0-18922 GCA_026290005.1 Latrodectus geometricus
CTCCATATTAACTAATATATCTCAAACTGCCTCTCATAGAATATCCTAAGATTAATTTACCAGAATATTTAAAAAACCCAAACACATTTCATAAAATTAGGAAAATTCCACAAAAATCCAAAATCAAGTTCCAAGATACAATATTCAAGGGTGATATATATATTTATTATTTAAGAACCTTAATTATATTTATTAATATAATTAAGTGGTAAAGAATTTAAAAATATATACATAATTTAAAAGTCTTTATCAATATACTACTCATTTTCTGTGGCATAAATCTTCATGAATCTTCATGAAAATCACATATTTATCTTGTTATCTATACCTGAGTTGTACAGTGACTTACAAGACCTATTATATTTATACAGGGTGTCTATAAAAGAACTCCAGGGTTTTGAGGCAAAATATTTTAATGAAATAAAAAACATACATACATGTTTTATACATGACTGAAAGGCTTAAATTTTCAAGTTTTTTTTAACACTTAGTAAAGTTCTATATGAGCCCCGTTAGTGGCATGGCAGACGTCTAAATGGTATTCTACCTATTCCATGGCCTCCAAGGAACCCTGATCTGACTCCGTTGGATTTTTTCTCCTGGGGGTATATCAAGAATCCTGGGTATGCAGAGAAAATTCGTGATGTTCAACATCTCAGAGAACGAATAGTCAATTGTGTGGCAATCGTCCCCCCCCCCCCAAGACATGCTCCCCAAGACATGGGAAGAGGTAGAATACCGTTTAGACGTCTGCCATGCCACTAACGGGGCTCATATAGAACTTTACTAAGTGTTAAAAAAACTTGAAAATGTAAGCTTTTCAGTAATGTATAAAACATATATGTATGTTTTTTATTTCATTAAAATATTTTGCCTCAAAACCCCGGAGTCCTTTTATAGACAGCCTGTATTTTTTATGTCCAAAAAAATTTATCTTCACAAAAATCACATTTTTATCTTGTTATCAATGTCTGAGTTTTAGTGTGACATACAAGGCCTATTACATTCATATTTTTTATGTCCAAAAAAATTTATCTTCATAAAAATCACAAATTTATCTTGTTATCAATGCCTGAGTTTTACTGTGACATACAAGACTTATTATATTTATATTTTTTATGTCCAAAAAGATTTATCTTCATGAAAACCACATATTTATCTTGTTATCAATGCCTGAGTTGTACTGTGACATACAAGACCTATTATATTTATATTTTTTATGCCCAAAAAATTTATAAAATATAAATAGTTATTTTGTTTTAAAATATTTTCATCTTATTTTTAAATATCCTTATCTTTATAACTTATATTAGGATTTCTATAAAATTCTGTTTTATTGTTTTGATGAAAATTATTTGCAAACATCATAAATTATTTGAAATAAGATTGATTAACATGTTTTGTCGGATTCTGAACATAGATATCAAAATTAATGCATTGAATATAGATATCAAGGATGCCGTTAGAGATTTCAGACAATATTACTTTGATATCAATATACGTATTTAGTTTTCAATTGTTTGTGCAAAAATGAACCCTCTTTGAAAATAAAAATACTCATATTATGATTTTACTTATCTAGATGATACCATTAACAAAGAACTTTTGAATTTCGCAATAAAACAATGGAATGTAATTTTCTCAAGAAAATGCGCTTGAAAATTAATCTGTCACTAAACAGAAACAAGAGTGTATCTTCAAAAGCAACGGTGCAAAACACTGCATTTCTTGGTCCGATAAGTTTAACTTTCCAAGAGACTGACTCTGTCTTCAGTTTCTTCTCATGAAAAAAGAATCCAGCTTAGTGACTTGCTTTTAACCGAGCGAGAACTTTACTAAAGTTTTCAAAACGTGAGATTCGTTACTCAGCAAAGATTTTTTTTTTGTTCATTTTTCGTTGATCTAATGGCGAAAGCAACAGCCTGGAAGCAAAATGAACAGATTCACCAGTTAATCTTTTTATTTCTTAATACCAGAAGTAAACTATATCTTACTTACAAACTTCTCTCAAACTCAATTGTTGATTCAAAGTTTTTCCATGGATGAAAGCTAATCTGGAACTTTTTGAATTACTTCTTATTCTTATGGGTTATTTCTTGTTTGATTATTTCTTGTTTTACTTTTATGTAATAAAAATATTAATTATTTCTGCAGTATATGAATCAATAACAACCGTATGTAGTCTAATAAAGCAATGAAGTTATTTAAATTGGAAAAAAAAAATTGTAAAAAATAGTACTGCATATACAGTAATGATGAGTCATATATTTTTTCAAAATATGTTTAACAATAATCTAAATATATTTGGTCTATTTCCAAATTAAATAATCTCTATGACACACTAATTCTGACTAGTCTCTAGAAGAGTAGAATTTAAGGAATTACTTGATAAAGACTCATAACTTTTTTCGATGAAACATTTGCTATGTATCATAAGCAGCACTCAAATATAACCATCAAAATAAAAAAATCACTCATCAAAAGAAACTTAACATTATATCAGTTATCAATTTTTAATTATCAATGCACAAATTTGCCTTAAACTGAATGTATTTTAAAAATTAATCATATTGTTTGTATACTTGCAAAATTACAAGAAAATATCAACACTTCGAATTTCATGTTAACGCTGGTTTGCATGTTACAGAAGGTAAACATAAATGTTATTCAACTTTAAAGATTGCTGTTTAAGACCGTAAAGTAATTGTAAATGACTTTTTAAACTAATTTAATCTACTTTATTTTAGAAAAAATATGTGAGTTTTAGATATATAATGAAAGTTATTAATTGTAAATATAGAAATTCTTTACATTACTCTTTAGATTACACCACAGAAGATAAAGTGACTTTTGTGCATTTAAATGTATTTAATTAAATTTGTATAAAAATTGATTTATTAGTACATGAGTTTTAGACTATAATGACAGAAATTTTATTTTTAATAATTCTATGGTTTTAAGAATCACTGTTTTATCAATTCATTCATTGTTGAAATATATTCAAATGCTAACAAGAATCTATTTTTATTTTCTTATGCTGAGTATTTGCACTTAATTTAGTAGAATATCTTATTACATCAAAAATTTAATAAAACTGGATAACATGATTGTATGATTAAAAAAATATATAGAATAGTGTTACACGATATAGATAATAGTATCGAAATATTATAAGTATTTTCTTTTATTCAAAATTCATTAAGAGTACATTTTGGAATTAAACATTTAATTGAAGTTCGTATAAGATTTACACCATTTAATTCATTTAGTAGTATTTTATTCATTAAAAATTAGAAAATTCAATTACTTAATTAAATTTTCAGAATTTAATTATAAGTATACATTAAAGAAATTTTCTATACAATTTTTTAGATTTATAATTACTAAAAAATGTATTATAGAAATATAAAAATATTAATGCCTTGTATGCATACTATTATATTTCACAACAAAACTCCTTCAAATGTTATAAGCTCGAAATAATTTATTATTAACGAATAATGTTTTATTTTTACAAAACAAGTATCATTTTAATCTAAAATTTCTTAAAAATATAACACCAATTTTTTTATTAATTGAAACAAAAAAGATAATATAGATTTAAAGGAAAATCATAAACATTTAACTTAAATTTTAAAATTAACGTTTTTAATTTGGAATACGAATCTGAATCAAAAGAAAATTTTAGGAAGAAATTTTTTTTAAAGAGAAATATTTAAAAAGTTTCTTTCCCCCCCCCCCCTCCTATAATTTCCCAACTATCACCATTTTCGCAAAACGAATATTTTTTATTTTATAAAACTGATTGAGGGAAAAATGATCATGATTTTTTCAGAGAGAAATGTTAACCTTAGAGCAGAGAAATAAAGATAAGAAAAAGTATTTTTAGCGACGATGAAAGAGGACGATTCAGTTTTACTCAAAATCTAGAAATGGCAATTCCAACTCGAATAAACCAAATGCTTTTTCAAGCAACAGCAATATTTTTTTCTTCTTCTTTATCACCACAGCAATGGAACAACATTTTCACGAACTGGACAATAAAAGATCAAATCAGAAAAATAAAATATATAAATTTTCGTCTGATAACCATAGATAGGAAAACGAATGAAGAGAAAAAAATTCCATTAGAAAAGTGTTTCTCACACGGAAAGATGTAGCCATTTTCATACTTGTTCTGATTGCCTTGCCACATGTATGAGTGTTTGAAGTAACAGCAGAAAATAGTCATGCTCACGCGAGAACTTTTGCAAATAAATACTTAAATAATTGATACGAAATTATACATCTTTTTTTTATAATTTAGGACTGTGAAGACAGCATTTGTCCTAAAAGAACTCATCCTAATCGTTTTACAATGGTTTAGCCAATTTTCTTCAGTAATAATTACGAAACACTTAAGGATGAGATTTTGAATTTAAAGCTGCTTATGTACTTTGAAATCATTTCCAGTTTATTAATTTCGCAAAATATATATTTTATCCGTATTTTTAGTTATTCAAGGAAAACAAAAGTAAACAAATATTAAATTTAGAGTAAAATACAAAATTTCTGCATAAGTGCAAAATTTCATTCAATTTTTTTCCAATGGTAGGGCACTGGGTGCCTGGACCCGTCGGCCACAACAAGGCTGGATACTGCTACTCATTTTAGCGTTAACCGGTGGGCACCTGTGAACCAAATCACCTAGATACGAGTAGCATTGTTCACGTCACACCACCACAAACTCATTTATAGGGCGCGCCACATTCATCCATCATCTCAGTAGAAGAAAGAACAAAGATACACACAGAGAGAAAGTAAACGTCCCTACCCAAACTGGGATTCGAACCTGGGACCAACAGCTCAGGAGTCAGGAACGTTAACTATTCAGCCAGAAGATTTCATTCATATATGGTTTACAAAAGTAGGAAGTAATAACTAAAAAACTTATTATAGTAATTAAGAGGATTGGTTGGTTGGTTGGTTGGGTTTTGTGGCGCAAGGTTGTAATTAAGGGGAATAGATATTCATAAGTATATATATATTCTTAATGCTTATGAAATTTTATTACTTTTTTTTTGTAACTTTAGCAATAAATTTACCTTTAACTAAATTTCATTAAATTATGAAAAAGAATTTTTATATTTTTCTTTACTATCTTTTATATTTTTCTATCATCCTTAATTCTTACTTAAAAAATTAACTTTAAGCAAGTAAGTAAACATACTGATTACATTAATTATCAATAATAATGATAATGTGTAGTTTGGTGAATCACAATAGTTTCAACTTTGAAACTCATCATAAAATAAATAGAAATAAGTTAAAATGTATAACTACAAACATAAAGTCTTTTACGTTAAAAGACACTACAGAGAAATATATTGAAAAATAAATGCTAAAAAAAAAATATGAAAATTATAAACTATCAATAGTTCCTGATACTATACTGCTGAACGAAAGTTTCCAATAAATTAGTAGCATTGTCATATAAATATAAAAGCAAGTTAAATGGGGTCATGTATAACTGAAGAAAAATTATTTACATAAGCAATGAGAACTAATTTCAGGTAAGTCTTAATTAAATAATGAAAAATTAAAGACACAAATTTGCTTCAAATAAGCATTTATATCAGTGCTCTTCAACCCTATAAAGACTATGTCCAGATGAAAAACAGTTTCTAACCGATAAGTGTTTCATATATGATCAGTATAGATATACGTTTCATTCCGTTGTTCTTCAATTTGCATAAGCAAACTTGCGTATTTGTATTGTTACTGCATCATCATCAACGAAAAGTAAAAATTTTAAACAATCAATAGTAATATTGTAATATATAAACATCAACATATCAATTACTGATTTTTTTACATTTTTATTAAAATTTTTGTCAAGATGTTTATCATTTAAAATACATGATAGATAATGATATTTTATAATATATTATTACATTATATCGTTTCATCGCATCCTTAAAAAATCATATTTTAAAATTTTTCTTTATTTTTTATATTATATCAAGTCATTTCGTAATTTTATTCAAATAAAGATTCGTATTAAAAGTATTTTTCTAGCATAACCAGGAACCTTTTTCTTTGAGAACTTTTCCAATGATTATGAGTACTCCCATCATGTTCCGATTTTGCTTATTTTGTTTTATCAGTTTTATGGATGAGTATCTATTTTGGAAAGAAATACACTCAAACCTATTTTTGTGCAGACATTTTAGTGCGATTCTTTGATCAGTATATGAAAATTTCAATCAAACTATATCATAGATGACGAAGTTATAAAACTTTCCCATAAATTAGAATGTCATTGTCTTTCAATCAATGCCGATTCTGAAACAATTTCGATATTCCAAAAGGAACTTCTCTCTGAGACGTATATAAGCGTCTAGTGAACTAACAGTGGTTACAAAACTTTTCACCAACAATGTGGTGACTGAAAAAAGGTCAACTCTTAATAAATGCAAGATAATTTTTTCAAGTGACATAGCGATTTTGAACCAGTTTACCACAAGCAAGTGCACGTATAGTCAAGGTATAATGGTTATACATTTTAAAAAATATTGTATGTAAAATAAAATAATATATAAATAACATATTAAAAATGATCACACGTGTATTTTCTGAATCATTACAAAAGGTTTGGCGAGATTCCAAGTAACTGCTAAGCCTCGTGTCTTGATTTCATTAAAAAAGCAACTCCAAACTATTTCGTAAGGTTTTGAGTTATTGTTTACGTGAGACTTTTTTATGTGGATCTTTTCACTACATAAAAAATTACTTTAAAATTGTTGTGTTGCGGAAACTATTTTTATAGTTAGTTGTGAAGCTCGGTGCTTTTTTTTATTCTGTCACTATTCACCCACAAAAACAGATTTGAGAGCATTGCAAAACCTGTTTCTTAAATTTCTTCCTTTCTTTCTTTATTTTCCTACGAATTTATTATCATGTTCTTCACTGTATAATAAACACTTATTTTTTCTAAAATTTTCGATATCATTTATTAACAATAATAAAATTATTATTTAACAATTTTAAATTTTATATATTTAAATGTCTTTTATGACATTAACTTATTGTCATTAAATATATATTATTTTATAAATTTAAAATATTTTTGTCGCATAGAACTTAAAGTAACTTATTTCCTGTGGTCATCTATTAATATATAGATAACTGAAAGCCTAGTAAATTGCAAGTTTTGTAAACATTTTAAGAAATTGATACGACATGAATTATAAATACAAAAGACAGTTAAAATGTGAAATTTTCTGATTCCTATACCAATTTTTTAATCAAAATTTTCCTTTTTCTATTTTACAATATATAATGAGATAAAAATTGCCTTTTATTTCAGTTGATTATTAGTAATCTGTATCCTCTGGGATCTTGATTATCATTAGTATCTGTTTTCACAAAAATAAAATAGTCTCAAATTTTAATCTTTCTTTGCATAATGGTAGAAATTTTCATCATAACATTGAATGCCCAAAAATTATATAAAAGAACAAGTTCATTTAAATTGATCGTGTTTGGATACCTTTTTAATGTCCATTGCATAAAAAGGAACGTAGCTGTCAAAAAAAAGCAAGTGCAACTATCAGTGAAACGAGCTTAAAGTTGTCATTCCGCTGTTTGATGTTGTTACAATAAACATTTTGTTTTATTATATGTGAACTTCTGTTGCTAAAAAACTGAAAATGAATAGAAGAAAGGTTTGAAACATATGTTTCTGCTATTTTCAGAGCAATTTCTGAAAAAGTTTGCGTTTAATTTTTTGTTTTAAATAATAACTTTGCATGATGATGGAAATTTCCATCATATTGTTTTTTGCTACATTTATATACAATAAATATATACTACCAAGATTTTTTTTAACCATTTTTCCTTTAATTTTGAACATGAATTATATCACCTTGATTTATTTCACCAATAAAAAAAACTATGCAAAGAAGGGTTAAATTCTTCGATTATCATTACTTTTCTCGCAGTTTAAAATTTTATTTTTTAATTCTTAACTGATTTCTTTCAGTACTTATTCTATTGGTGATTGAAAATCTTTGGTAAACACATATATGAATTTAAAAAACAAAATTAATAAGCTCAATAAAATTGAAAAAAAAAATTAAAAATCATTTAGTTTCAATATAGTATTTATCTGAATTAATGTTCACAAAAGATCTCCCCCAATAATAAATAAAAGAACGCGGCTTTCACTGTATCAGCCAACTGTTTCATTGAATACCACTGGGTTACTTTATCAGAGACTTCAAAGACTTGCAAGACCTTCCTGCGAAGAAATGGGATGAAGTTAGGTGCGCGATGAAATATTCCCCCTCTTTGTATTTCTGGGTCCCCAAATGATCCTAATACCCATAAAAGAATGATTGAGCTGGTGATCAATGTTACTTTATTGACGTGCGGAGACATCAAACCCCTGATCCTCTTAAAAGTCTTTTGAAGTTTGCCTTCATAGTGTCTTGACTTATCGGAGAAATGGCAGTTTGTTAAAGAAAAGATGACACAACCCATAAATTATTTGAAATGCCCTTTTATAAACCTCGGCTCAAAGTTTTGAAGAGTAAGGCTTTTTGGGGAGAAACAGCCTCGAATTATTAATTTTTGTATTCTGGGAAATATTTTTGGAAACTTAATTTTGTCTGATACCAGTTCGAATACTCTCTTGCTGAAACATAAAATTTTAATGTGAAGGCTTTGTTTATGCATCGTTGTTTATGTAAATTCTAAAGGCCTATAGTATAGAGTTTTTAGCTATAAAATATGGAAATTCTAAAAACGTATTGAATGATAGAATTTAATTTTAAGACATTTCATGTCATATGTCAAAAGTAGCAAAAACGTAACTTTAAGATAGAATTTATATTCCTAAAGGAGCGTTCTTATGTTTATTTCTTAGGAGTAGAATTTCTAAGTTATAAATAAACATAAAAATGTTTCCAGCATTTAACTGTAGATATTTTTATTTACTAATAAAGTTTAATTTGAAACAAAATTCTCTAACAGTTCATAAGGAATTATTTTTCAATATATTAGGTTGGGGAAAAAGAAATCCATTATTTTTACATGAACTTTATGTAACTTCTTTTGGATTCACTTTGTAAAAAGGTTTCAAACAACTTTCATGTGGATTTTTAGGTCTTGCACGTTACGACTCCTGACATGCGGTTAACTTCGATCATTTTTGATATTTTATAGACATTTTCGACGATGCTGTATCCACATGCGAGGTGCATCTCTAACATCAAAAATAACCGAACGGAATCGACGAAACAAAAATTGTACGTTACTGGTTGTTACAGTCTTATATAGGACTATAAACACCTTTCACAATTTTAGCCACCCGGCAATCTTTTTCACCGTTACAAGAGAAAAACGAAAATGTATCGAATTTTCGGTTTGTTGTCTTCCATTTTTAAAACCTTGTACTCGTAACTGAATTAATCAAACAAAAAACCGCAAGAGGATATTTTAGTGTCAAATGTCACCTTTCCAACGAGCATAAATCTGAAATTGTTTGATAGATACCTCACGAGATATCGATCACTACAGACGTCTACCGAAAAAATAATGGATTACTTTTTCCCCAAACTAATATATACATTATAAATACTTCAATTTATACGAAACTATGTCTTACAACTACATCTTATATATCTTTATCAATATTTTAATGAAATAATATCATTTAAGGAGATACCATTCTATTATGCTTAACAATAGTAAATAAATAATAAACATCTATTACAATTTTATTCATAATATGTAAATTAGAAATATCTCTTTACAATTTGTATTGAAACAATGATAAAAAAAAAGTATAAATCCTGAAAAATCATAAAAAAATTCGTGAGAAAAGTAAAAAGATAACTCATAAGATAAGAAAGATAAAGTAAAAAGGTAACTATCACCAATCTAAAATTTTCAATATTAAAATCGTTAGCTTTTAATAAAAAAAAAAGACTGTCACGCATTTAATCTGCAAGCGAAAAGAATAAAATAAATTACATTCATGGTATAAATATTAGAAGATATTTAAAAATCTACGCAATGAAATATAGATATAATTTACTATTTTTCAAATACCTATCTTGTACAATAGAAAAAAAGCATAAAAAATATCACAATTGAAAGAAAAAAGTCACACTCAGTTGCAATTACAACTTTTTTTCATAATCAAATTTAAATTAAATATTTGAAAAGTAAAATTTCAATAATTTTATGTGAGATTTGTTAAGAAACTAAATAAATTTCTCGCAAAAAGAAAATTAAAATTAAATAAGATAATATGATTTATATATTTACTATCTATCTTTCTATGTAAATACACTTACTCTTTTTGCATGTCTGGATTTGAATTGAGAACGTCTGCACGAAACAGAATGAAATTTATAGCAAGATAGTATAATTTATAGCAAGATAGTATTTCGCAAATTTAAAATAAAAACTATTTTTCATTTCGAAAGCTTCATTACAATGTCTACAGTTGATTTAAATTCTCTGTAAAGTTAATCATTCTGTCATGTAATTAGTGTAAACGATGTTACATTCAACCCCGAATTTTTTTTCCAACAATGAAGACGTGTCTCGTTCTTTTCCTCCTTTTAAAAGTGTCATTGATAAATAGCCATTGAGAGAACATTTACGGCTTCATATACACACCTTCTTTTTGCAGTCCCACGTTTTAAATTTTAAAAAAAAAATGAATCATAATTTTACAATTTAAGAAAAAGCATTATTTTCACTTATTGCAACGCATACACTTATCTTTTCCTTATTATATAAAATAGGAAATGCATTTAAAACTTGATGAAAGGAATACATAATTCGATTGTCAGTTTAATTGATAAGATTTTCCTAGTATTTAGAATAATTTTCGATTTTATTTTCTAGTGGTTCCTCATTTGCCTCATGGGTTAAGCCTCATTTCCTCGTATGACAAATGTTTTGAAAAAGATAAATAAATTGTAAATATCCTCATTTTATGAATAATTTATTTTTTCATAGGCTGGATTGGAAATTTAATAATTCTTAATTTTAGACGATACAGTTCCATAATCCTTCTTCTTCAGTGGCACCATAGCTCTGGCCTTCTTAAGAATTTAGAGGAAATTTTTAAGAGTGATCACAATTAGAAACAGACCTTTCTAATTGATCACACTTAAAAAGCCGAGATCCCTTCCTAGACAGTTAATTCAGCTAAGGTTGAGTTGTCTTCTATCTCTCGTTCCTGAGACAAGAAGGAATGTTTTCTGTGTTGAACGTTCTTTGCTCATTCTAATAACATGTCTAGCCCCTTTAATTCTTTGGAACTTTATGTAGTTGATGACATTAGGTTCTCTGAAGGCACGATAGAGTTCTAAGTTTGAGCATTTGTGCCTTATGCCATCAACTTGTATACCTCCAAAAATGGCTCTTAGTATCGACCGCTCAAAGACTCCAAAAACATTTTCATCTTTTTGTGTCATTGTCCAGGTTTTTGATGAGTATGTAAATATTGGTCTCATTATAGACGTCTATGAATTCATAGCTAAGTCTTCCTTTTAATTAAGTTTGATTTTAGATATTTCTTTAATCTATAGCTGTTAGCAATATATTGATTTGTCTCTAAACTTCAGAAATGTTACCAACGTTGACCTCAGAGCCTAGTAACCTATCACATTTTTAAACTTATATGTCCCAATTTGTTGAGGGGTAACAGAGTCTATTACCGTCTTATTTAAAAGTAAGACGCATTTTACCAACCTCCTTTTCCAAGGTTAGGAAAGCCTATTCCAAATCAGCAGTTATTCTCGCGATTATGTCAATATCATTGGCAAAAGCAAACATTTGCAATTTATAAAACACATTTCTTCTGGTATTGATTTTAAGTTACGAATGACTTCTTTAATGCTGTGTTAAAATGTAAGCGTGTCAACGAATCACCCTATCTCACCAAAACTTTTCTTTTACGCAATGTTTAACCTGTCGTTTATGCTACCTGTATCGTCCAAATGCAATGTAATCATTTTATTCCAACTTCTTTTCACATGATTTTGACGTTCGTAAATTCATTCCTTTTTGATTTTACAATTTGAATTGTCAACAAAACAATGCACGAACAAGTCTATACTTATATTATCGTAACTTAGTGCTGTAATAAGCTTTCTTTGTATTGCTATTTGTTATATTAGTGAAAAACTTGCAGATTTAAATCACGATAATTCAGGGCCGAATCGGAAAATCTATAATTCTATAATAATTCAAAATTAGAACTTTCGAAATTTTAACCAAACAATTCCAATTCTGAAAAGAAATAATATTATAAAAATAATATTTTATAGATCTTAATTTATGTGCTTACTTTAAGGAACAAAACCAAATTCATATATAAGAATAAGATAGGGCTTCAGATTCTATTTATAAATCCCCACCATCGTACTAGACGTCCAGTTATTTTGAATTATAGTCAAGAGACGAAATTAACATCTACTAAACATACCAGCGAAAAGACATACCACTCTCTGAAAATTTATCCCACACAGATCTTTCTAACATACAAATATCCAATTGGATCATATAGACTAAATTATATAATTAAAGCTATTAAGTTTTGCACGCATATATATATATATATATATTACTATTGGCTAAGAAAGTAAAAATAAAAAATAAACGAAATAAAACAGGCAATTGTTTTTTATCAATTAAGTATGAAATAAATTTAAATATTTCCCAATATCTTTGATTATACATATGAGAATTGTTTTCTAGCACATGTCAAAATAAAATTCACGGTAAAATTAAACGAAAATCACAAAACATAATTAAATTTAAAATAATTTTTATTAAATTTAAAATAATTTTTATTAAATTAAAAATTTACGAGATGAGAATTTGCATTGAAATTATTTTTGAATAAAATTTATTTAAAGCTATATGTGTGAGGCCACATATATAAAATTTAAGTCTAAATAATAGTACTTTAAAATTGATTACTGCTAGTAGATTTCTGTTCCAGAGCCTGTATTTCAAGGAAAAAGAGCCAAATAAATAATTTTGATTATATAGAAAGTACTAATACAGTAAATCTCCGATATTTTTACTAAATCCATTAAGCAATATTTCAAAGGAGCTTTTATTTAATCTTCTTTGTGAAAACATGTCAGCCTTGAAAATTGAGTAAGAAATTTATTATAAATAAGGGAATTATTGAGAATCGATTTTTCACGCTTCTACAAAGCATCTATAAACATCAAAACTCTTATTCTTAAGGAAAAATTTATTTTGTAAAAAAAATTTCATAACATAAATTTATAATTAGTTAAAATTTTAAATGTCTTATTTAATAATATATAATTTAACTTAATAAAATATTTGAAGATTATCAGAGCTAACAAATTTTATACAAGTTTGTATCGCTTGTTGATACTCAATGAGAAGTTAAATATTTACATTCAAATTTGCAATTTTTGACCCCCAAAGAGAAGTTAAATATTTAAATCTTAACTAATTAAAGAAATATATATTATTATCTCAAATATAGATTTACATGTATAAAAATATATCTTTTACTTTAAAATGAGCGCATAAGAAAATTATAAAAACAAAATATTTGTATTAAAAATATATTTTCACCTTTTGTTCAGTGAGTTATCTTATTGATGGTTCACCTACACGGCAATAAATATAATCATAATTCTCAACAGAATCCCTTTTAATCTATGTATGATTCCTGCTGTGTCACATGCGTGACACAGCATGTGTCATACATAGGTTATGTTGCTAAGTTTTATTATCTATATAGATAATTAATACCAATCTCATAGAAAAAAAATTTTGTATTTAATAATGTAAAATAATGTATTTTTATTTTACCTATCATTTCAGTATGTTTATACAAGACACAAATATATATTTATCGAACATAAAAACTTTTTTAAATCTTATTTTTTCAATATTACGCATTTTTTAAATCTTATATTATCAAAAAATAATCCATTTTGTTTTTATGGGTACAATTTCTCAAATTTTTTCTGTTGCAAAAATAAGAAAATCACTTTGAGAAATAATATGAATAATAAATATATTTTGATTGGGTAATAACAAATGAATCTTGAAATCTTCTTCCCAAAAGTGTTCGAGTTTTTATAAAAAAAAAATATTTCCTTTAAGACAAATAGCACTTTTTGAGACAACTGAATGACTTATAAATCAATCCAAAATCTAAAAAAAATTTTTAAATAATTTTATGGCTGAAATTAATTTAATTGAATTTATTTTATAATAAATTATTTATGAGACAATTCATGATTATATTGTTTTACTCTGCATATTTCTAAATTAATATAGAACATAATTTATGAATGTTATAAGCAAGTTTAAATCATATTTAAAAATTGTTCAATATTTTAATTTATAAAATTTTAAAATATATATCTAAAAAACTGTAATGTTTCATAAATATTTCACTATTTTTAATAAATATTTCAATTATTTTTTAAAAATTCTTCACATAAGTTCCAAATGAAAAAAAAAATTTTAACTTCCACAAATTAACATCTAAATAATATTTTAGTAAATTTGAAAGAACTTCAACATATTGCCTCAAATTTACCATTCAAACCGTATTTTTAAGTACAGCGTAAAATTTAATCTCGTTTCATATTCAAAAAAGTATAAATTTGATTCTTTTTCCATTTAATAAGTTAAGAGAATGTTGCTCAAAGGACAAGTAGTCTGAGTTTGAAATGTGTTTTATTAGAATAAAAACCATACTGTATAAGGATGTGAATGAAAATAAATAAATAATATGCGAAGAGAATCAAATTCCATAATAACTGTACTATATAACATACAAAAATAGTTTTTGTAATGCCTAGTGCTGCCATCTAGTGAATATTCGCGGAACGCTCCAATTATATGTCATTTTATTTCCTTTCATTTTATCTATAAATTCTTTTATTTTATTGTACGTCAACTGCAGTAACTATTTAGATGAAAACATATTAAATATAAATCCTAAATGACTAAAATTTAACTTCATTTTAAAACTAGGTTTTAATTTAAACTATAGAGGGAATATTTTCTACATGATTTAAACAGCCATTTTTGACTTCGAAATTATTTTATAATATCACCAATGAGATAAAAAAAAAAAAAAAAGATATACCACACTGATCTTAAAATTTTGAACTTATTTCCATGTATTTTCAAATGCCAGCTCAAATTTTTCTGATGTTTATTTTTAAAGACATGAAAATGTGCATGAAAAAAAAATTTACCAAATCATGTGAAATATATAAAAACGATTTTTTTTTCATAAAAAAATAATTTATGTTTATATACGTCGCCAAATGTGTGCACGAGTAGAATAAAGTTGACAAGAAAAACAAAGCTGTTAAATGACATTATTTTTCACCAAGAAAGTAAAACTATGTTCTAATACTTAATTTACGGTTGCAAAGATCTTTGTGGCAAAGCTGTGGAAGATGTTCAACAAAGTTGGCAGCAATGCAGACTGCGATTAAGTGCAAGAACGATTTATAGGATCGATTTAGAGTCTTCATTGTTGTTCCTTGGTTTATTCTAATCTTTTCACAGGAGTGTCAAAAAGATTGTTTTACAGAAATTTATTATTCAAACTTTCAATTGTTTTGTTGATGTCTTGCAAATATTTTTTTGTTTAATACACTCATGTCTGCAATTTTTGCGGAATTCTTTGTGGTATAAGAGTGATTTTATTTGATTTTCTTTAATATTAAAAGAAAAAATACATGCTTGATATTTTGAAAAAAAAAAAATTGTTTCATTAAGAGTTATTTCCCTTAATACTTACTGTATGTTATTCTTTTTAATATTTTATTCTTTATGTTTTTCATATAAATAACATGTTCTTTTTTTTCAATGACTTTGAATTAATTTTATACATATTTTTGCAAATAAATTTTGCCATTAATTTGTTTGTTCGTAGGCCCTAAAACATTCATTTCAATATTTGAAAAGAAACTCACTTTTTTTCGTTTCTATTCTCATTAATGCACAATACAATTTGAAATGGTTTGATGTCTATGTTGCGGAATTGGTGCCAACTCCTGTGGTCGACAGGATTTACAAATGCACTAATAAATGTAAAAATTTAATTCTATCTAAGGGAAGAAAATGAGAGAATTATACTGCAGAAAATCTAATCTCAACATTTCTAAATTCTACTTTAAAAATGTTAATAGGACAGTTTTGTGAGTGTATCCTGTGGCACAAATAGCAAAACCTTTTCTGACAATTAATAGGCGTCAAGTGATATTTTTTTAAATAGAGATATGGCATTTAATAAATAACAGTCACAAGTACGAAAAAGAATAAAAAAATTAAGAAATGAGAAGGCAATAACACAACAAAACAAAATATCTATTAGAACACTACTTTGATACATTTAAATTTTAAAGCAAATATTGTTTGTTTACGATATTTCATGAAAATTACCTCTAAAGATAATAAGCATACAATGGCATTGATATTTAAAATGAATTTTGTAACGGTTATAACTACAGCTACCTTCCTAGTAAAACCTAGGGTGGATGGTGCTAGGTGCAACAAAGATGTTCTGCCAGTAATTTTTTTTTTTTTTTTGTTATGTATTAAATTTTTGTAGTTGCTGTTCTGTTATTAGCTCGTTATTGCAATTATTATTAAATTTGCAAATAAAGTAGTTACAAGTTAAAAAATACTTTTTATATAAACAACAAATTAAACAGGAGTAAAGGAGTTCCTACAAGTTTGTAAAAAAGAATAATATGTATAAAACCTAAATTATCTATGTATGCATTTAAACAAAAATTAAGATCGGCTATTCTTAGCCTAAAAATACGAATGATTACAGGAGATATGCTATTTAATAGTATTTCTGGATGTCAAAAAAAATATTAGCATGTATTTTATGCTTTATAAAAAATATAGGCAAAAATAAATTATTTTTAAGAATTTACACATAAATATTTATTTAAAAAGTAAAAATTAAATTTATTGAAAAGATTAGTAAGAAACATGAGAAGCTTTTTACTATCTCATAAAATA
Source organism: Latrodectus geometricus (assembly GCA_026290005.1). NCBI lineage: Eukaryota > Metazoa > Arthropoda > Arachnida > Araneae > Theridiidae > Latrodectus > Latrodectus geometricus. The sequence continues at coordinate 17,062 of JAPDSC010154737.1, forward strand.
AGTGAAATTTGCAATTTAATGCCACGAAAAAACATGTTCACTCTACGTTTGTGAAAACAAATGCATTATTACTTTCATAAATATATTATATCAAAGTTTTTTTTTAAACTTTTTTATGCAAAAACCTCATATTTATGAAAATTTGGGGGGAATTACACACATAATCGTTAACAAATTTAATACATGTATGAGTATCATCACTTGTGATATATTATTGCAGTTTTGTCATTGATTTTTAAATGTAAGATGCAGAACAATGTGAAAACTTTTAATAAGTAACGAACTCAAAATATAACAAAAATAAATTCAATTGCTAGCTTTCACCATAGTGTGTCCAAAATGTTAAAGCATTCAAATTCTTTGAATTTCCTACAGTGCACAATATGCTTTATATAAGATGTCAGTTTAATTGGGTGAGTTTCAAGTGTTTTGTACAAAAATTAAACATAGCAACTTTTCAATTCCATCATAGTTACAAGTAGAACAGAATTCCAATGGAGTTGTCATATTTCCATTTTCTTGATATTTTGACTGCTCTTGAGAAAAATACTGGGGATAACTTCTCATTGTTAACATTTTTCTTAAACAAATTAGATACTTTCTATAAACTCATGCAGCATATAAACTGACACCCTCATGTACAAAGCAAGTAAAACAAAAGTTTCTATATCAAAAAGACTCGAAATATTTTCATTTTTTTTTTTTTTTTCCTTGATTATTTTAAGATACACGGGTTGTGTAAAAACATATATTTTATAGTTATACAATGAGCACATGTTAAAGAAATATCAAAACTAAAATTCTTCGACACTTCAACCAGAATCCTGATATACAATATAAAAAATTTTGCATTAAAAGAATTCATCATAAAAACATTGATTCCCTTTATATAATATTAGTGAGAAAATGGTAATATTAACCAATTTATTAATAAAAGAAAAAGGAAGTAATATTTATGTAACACACAAACAAGAACAATCTTATTTAATCTTTCATTCCAAAATAAAATTTATGAAAAAAATTATTTTTCAGGAATTAATTTTTTGCACATTTCTTACAAGATGAAATATTTTTATATCAAAGCACTAAATTGCAGCTTTGCTTCATAAAAGTATTTAAAAGCAGAAATGATTTTATTCAATTACATTAAACATTCAATATTTTTTTCAAAAAATCTCTCATATATATTTATATAACATAATAAATGCTAAAATGTATGGTTGTTCAAGTATGGTAATAGTTAATAATTCATTTTGACAGAGAAGAGTTTGCTTTGCATCATTCATCTTTGTTTTACAAGAAAATAAGTAGGGGATGTATTTAAATTGTATATAATTAATAAAACAAATCAAAAATATATAAAAATATGAAATATTCAAACCATATGTATTTGCATTACTTTTCAAAAATGTAAGGAAATTATTAATGATTTTTCATAGTTATTAAAAGATGTTATAATATAATAAAAACATGAATATTTAATAAATTGCAATTTTCTTCATAAATACAAATGATAAACATGTATTTATATTTTAAATCATTTAAAACTTTTGGGAGGGAAAAATTTTGTAAAAGGAAGTACATATTTTTTTTTCCCTTGATAAAATGATAAAATCAAAGTAAAAATAAAAAAAAAAGTAATTATGTTTTTCTATGCATATTATTTAATTTTAAAATTAATATTTCTTCTAAAATAAATTTTTAGTTGAATAATTTTCCAAATATTTCATTGATGTAAAAAAAATACTGAAATTCATTAAAACTGACTTCCAAGGATAATTTTACGAGGAAAACCTTTCAAGAAAGTTTATCAAATATATATATATATATATATATATATATATATATATATATATATATA
>JAPDSC010154746.1:0-12775 GCA_026290005.1 Latrodectus geometricus
TGATTTATAATCTTTTAAGGTAATTTGGAGTATAAAATTTTTATCTCTTACTTGTTTTTTTTTCCCACTTATCTTTGGATGATTATATTTAAACAAATTATTATTTGTGTATTTTTTTTTAATTTTTTACCTTTAAAATCAGCAGAAGTGTTTATGAAGAAAACTTTAAACTATGGTTATAAGTTCATTTTATTTCATGTAAATAAGTTTTCAAAACTACAAGATTTGTCTATCAATTATTTTTACTGATTTTCATTTTTTTAGATTTTGAATCATATTTATCATCTTATAGCCTTAATGAATTGATTCTGTATCTATTATTTCTGTGTAATATCTACAAGAAGTCTACTGGGAATTTAAATTAATTGATTGCTGTACATTTTCCTAGAATCCTCTTTATAATTTTGTAATAATTTGTATACAGTCAACCCTCCTTTAACGCGGTTAGTACGTACATCGTTATGTGGAAACCATGCTATAAGAAGCTTGGATTTCCCCGTACAAACCAAGCTAATTCGTAGTGCGTTTTATGGAAACCATCTAGCGTGTTGTATAAGAAACTTAGAATTAGTACAAATCACATCATTCATGCCGTGTTATATGGAGACCAATAAATACAAAAGACAAGATAAATTATTTTTATTGAATTGAAGAGTTCATATAAGGAAATGATAAAAAAAATGAAACAAAAACTAAACTAAAAAACTGTTTTCCAACAAAAACAAGAGAGAATTTTTTAAAATTATGTAACCTTTCAACACTCATCCTCGCTGTCAGATATGAGTTGCCTAACTCATCTGCTTTTTATGGGCAAAATGTCTTCTTCAATTGGTTCATTTTCACATTGGTATGAAGTTCTAATTCTTTAGCCAAATTTAGAACCTTTTTTCACATCCTGTAAAATCGAAATGTGGCACCTCTTCGTTTTCCTTATTTTCGTTTACCAATGCGTTTGAGGTGTGTACAACAATTAATTCTTCAGTTAATTCCATCAGTTAATTAATCAATTAATTCCATTAGTTCTTCCTCATCTAAAGTTTCTTCCCCGAGTACTAGTTCTCTTACATTCTGATGGTTTACTGCAAGTTCTTCATCTCTTTAACGAGAAGCAGTGTTTACTATTTCTGTAACTGAGGGTGAAATTGTAGAATCATCTTGTATTGCTTGAACCATTTGAGGTAAAATAGATTTCCAACACGATTAAGCGTTGATGGTTTAATTTTCACGCAAGCCGATGACACGGTTCTAATACAATCTAATATAGAAAATTCCATCCACATTTGAGTAAGAGTTTTATTTTCACTACTTTCTTATCTGTCGTAAATGGTTTGGAAAAGTTGGTGTGTGTAATACATTTTTAAAGTTTGAATGACTCCTTGGTCCAAAAGTTATATTAATGATGTGCAGTTAGGAGGTAGGAAGATTATTTTCACATTTGGATGATCCTGCTCTATGTTGTGGCAGCCAGCAATATCAAGAACCAATAAAACTTTGAAATGCAAATTTTTTCCATGGTATTGGTTTCCACTGCCGAGATAAAACAATTATAAAACTAATCCTTAAATAAATCTTGAGTCATTCAAGCTTTCTTATTAAATTGTCAGAATACAGGTGTGGGTTTTATTAATGTTTTTCATTAGTTTTTCATTAGTGGGGAGTTGAAGAGCCATTTATTATCATTGGTTTTATCATCAGGCTTCCTGATAGATTGCTGCACACATGAAGGGTAATACTTTCTTTTGAAAGTTTAAACCCCTAAGCAAGCCTTTGATTTTTCGAAATGAAGGTCCTAGATGGTAGCTTTTTCCAATATAATGTCGTCTCATTGGCATTAAAAATATGATCAGGTGAATAACCTCCTTCGTTGATAATTCTAGCTAGTTCTAGCTTATAATTTTCGGAAGCCTCAGCATCTGCTGAGGCCTGTTCTCCTTGAAACTTAATATTGTGCTTTGTGTACCTTTTTTATAATTTTTCAAAGCATCCTTTACTCGCGACTAATAAATGATTTTCTAGCCCTACATAAGAATGCCAAGCCAATGCATAAGAATGCTTTAATATTCATAGATTTTAAGTGCTTTCTGCTTGATAAGATTTCCACTGATAGGAATCTTTTTGGCTATACAATCTTCCAAACAGATCATTAAAGCCCATTCCATTTTAACCATATTAGAATTCTGTGTGGAAGTAACACATTTCCCTCCTAACAGACAGTCATCTGCCATAGTTTGCTTTATATTATCTGCATTTTTCTTTAAGGTTCGAATTGTAGATTCATTCAAATTTGTTGATTTTGCAACAAACGATATTTGTTCCCCGCCTTCTAAGCAAATTAAAATTTGGATTTTATCTTCTTAAGCAATATAAACTTTATTTTTAATCCTTTCCTTGTTTCTTTTGTGTTTCACAAGATGCAAATCTAGGGTTAATAATTACTTTATTATTATTATATTAGAACAAATGAAGAATATTACTTAAAGTATTGTGTAATATTTTCCAATTATAAATCACCAATTAAGCAGCAAAAAGCTAAACGCTTGAACGGTGCAGACAAAATTTTAGAAAGAATTGGTCACCAACGAGGCGTACTGTGAAAGAGTTCTGAGATGACTGAAACCCATGCCGTAAATGGCTAAGAGATAAGCTTGAATGTTTATATAAACATATCCAATTAAAACTATTCGTTGGATGCATCGAAAGAACTGATGGAACATTGTTGAATGGAAACCGCGCTGTAAGAGTACCGCCTTATAAGAGGCTTATCGCAATTTCAACTCCGCATTCTAAGAGTACCATATAATAGGAGGGTTCACTGTATATAATTCGTACGAATATGTAAAATACAATATAAAATCACACACACAATATATGTAAAAACATTAAATTTAAATTGAACAAATAAGTAAAATGAGGCAAATGTATGAAAATTATGTACATGGGTGTTGTATAATAATCTTCCTTTTCAAAGGTAAAAATAAATTTTCATTTAAATTATTTCATTTTTGTAATTACGAACAATAATGTACAATAAAGAACAATAATTGTACAATAAAGATGGTTCTGTAACGATCCACTTTCTATTAATTTAAAACATTCTTCACTGTTTTAAATGCCATCTTAAAGCATTCTACCTTAGTTCAATTTACATTTCAAGCAAAGATGTTTGTAGTGATTCAGAATTTACTTTTAAATTTCATTTTTAATTTTTTTTATAAAAGTGAGAATTTTTCTATTACATTCATGAACATAATTTTGAATATTTGCAGCACATCTGCTATTTTGTTTAATTTAAATTTAATCTGAAATTTATTGAAAAGAATAATTTATTTCATCTTTTATTATTTAATTTTGTTTTTACTTAATTTGTAAAGATCAAGCAGTCTTGATTTTATTCTGTTTGGTTCAAATAAATTTTTTAATTTCAAAATAAAATATTTTAACATTAAGCAATTTAACTGTTATTAGTTTGTGGCAACATATTTCTTTATTAATTTAAAAAATTGAAGAGCATATATTTGAATAGATAGAAATGTATTAAAATGAAATGATGATATTACTTTTAATGTTTTAAATGCTATTTTAAAATTTATTATTTTTTTTGTTTTAAAATGAATTAAATGCAATCTATTCCTTAATGTTGCTGTTTTGTTGAATATGTTTTATATGTGTCTAATCATTACTTTTTTGTTTAAAATTTGTATCACTTTAATGAAATGGTACGAAAATATAATTCATTTAATTGAATATTATCTTCTGAATTCTCTTATTATGCATATTATGTATAATTATTATATATATATTATATATTATGCATATTATATATATTATGTATATTATATATAAAATTTCTGCAATTTTTTTTGTTTCATTAGACTTTTGTAAATGAGAGGTTTATTTCCTAATTTTATTTTTTTGTGTAGTCTTTCTTTCATACTGTACTTCAAAACAGTGAGTTTTGTGAAACTGTCATTGATAACAACCTTCATGTAACTAACTGGAAACGGAAACAAGGATGCAAGTGCCAATATAAGCATATTGTTGATTGGTGTGGTTGTTCACCTAATGTTTTTAAACCTGAAGATTGGCCTCGTTTGCAGGTATGTTATCTTTTTTCTCCATTTTTATACTTTTTTTTAATATATATATATATATAAGTACAAGACAAAACTTCATTACTAAGCAAAGTATTGCAATTTAGATTTTTTGTGTTCCTTATAGGTATAAAAGACTTATTTTGTTAAGTGTAAATATTTTACATGTTATAAATATTAATTTATATAACTTTGTTTTCCAAGTTTTTAACCTCTTTGTTCCAGCAATATAAATGTTATGCCATAAAAATAAGAGACTCGGTATGAATATGGTGCAGCAGTTGTACCTGGAATTTTTTCTGTCTTTCAAGCACTTTACATTTGTCTGATCAAATTTCTATCAAGCAATTGAGAAAGACAAAATTGCAATCTTTTTCTGTCAAAAAGGATAAAATCAAAATTTAACGAGTGCAGAAAATTTTGATGGGATTGAGTTTCTCTTTACTCTTCCCCCCCCCCTTCAAAAAAGGAAAGAAAGTTTGTTTTCATTTTAGTAGATTTTTTTTCATCATGTAAATTATTATGTATTAAAGGTTGTGCTACTTGTTGTTAAGGTTTGAATGATGAAGAAATTAAAGAGTTGGATAGTTAAAAATGATAGTTAAAAAGTTTTACAAATATTGATTCTGATTTATGTGATAAAAAGACAATATTCAATTGAATAATTAACTGAAATTCCTGTTTTCTGAAAGAAATGTTAAATTTTAGACTGCTGAAAAAAATACAATGATTATCATCACATATTTTTATGCAATAAATTTTTTAGTAGAATATTTTTATTAGTTATTAAAAAGAATTTAATTTTATTGCATTACCAATCAAGTTTATAAATGGTGCAAAATGATATTTGCAAGATTCATTGACAGCCTTCTACAAATCATTAGTTCAGATGTTTTACATTTTCTTACCAGGTATAAGTACATAGGGTGATATCTTTTATACACATGATAAGAGCTGTCCAAGTTATACTCGTTATATCCTATAGGAGAGGTATTTCCTTTGAAATTTTAATGTGTGTAAGCTCAGTGATCATTATTATTCAAATCATCATAGAAATCATGGTATATACGAATTTTGAAAGGGTTGTTTTTTTACAAATCAAACAATATAACCATATCAAAAGTAGCATTATAAATCCAATACAAATGATACATGAAAACATGAATGTCCTAATTTAAATATTCAATTGTGAAATTCAGTTTTTGTTTTTTATTTCCAACATTGATAAATATATATGTTTCAGAATATTTTTAGGATAAATAAACTTGTTTTGAAAAAACAGAACTTGTAGAAATATTCAAACAAAAAAAATAAAAATAATAAATAAATACATTTTAAAATTTTTTCATTGAACAAAGTTTTAAAACTATGGAAATGATAAACTAAAAAATATTTATTAATGTATTGTAACACACTAATATTATCACAGAAATATTATTGGAAATTCTTTAAAAGAGATACAAAAAGTTCTATAAATAAAAAAGTGTAAATTTTTTCAATAAATTTAGCTGTAAAAATATATAAATTCCAAAAATTTCATTTAAAATTATATTGACATTTTCAAATTATGTATGTGTAAAAAGATGTTTGTATACTGTTGAGCATAATGTTTATAGTAAACTCATCCACATTTCCGTGAAAATTACTGCAGACATTGATCAAAAATTTACCTTTAAAAGATAGATTCATCATGATCAAATCTTCAACATTAAAATGGAAGAAAAATTACTCTCTTGTTCTTTTAAAGAGGGAAAGAAGTGCCATCTTCTCACATCACTTAGTAGTATTTTCTTGACCCAAAGATGCCAAATTTTAAAAGGTTAGAAAGAGCAAAATTGGAGTTAAATTTTGAAGGAACAGTATAGGTTTATTCTAAAATGATAACTTTATGAATATAAACATGTAATATTTTTAATGAAAAAAATAATACATTCAAATTTGATTTTGATTATTGGAAAAGAATGGTTTCTAATAAAAAAGTAAAAAAGATTTTAATTACAGTTGATTTTATTATATATGATTTCAATCATGCACTTATTATAAATTTACTTCTTTTAAAGGCCACTGAAGACCGTCCATATTATTTTGCTCGGAAATTTGAACCTATCATCAATCAACAAATCATAGAGCAAGTAGAAACTTGGATTTATGGACCTAAAAAAGGTAAGAACTTGCTGACCATTTATTTTCTTTAAAATATTATAATGTTATTTAAAATATTATAATGTTATATATTTTATTATAATTGCATAAATAAAGATACAATTTAAATGAATGAGTGACTTAACCAAAAAGGGAATAATATATATATATTTAGGTCTAACTTTTTCCCTTTAAATATATAAATATTTGAGACTACTGTGGCCTTTGGTTGAGAGAGCTGTTCACACAAAAGGTAGTTAATTCTCTACAGATCCTAGTGAAGATCTGTTGTGTTGGCTAATGGTGCCTTGGATGTGTAAATAGGTCATGGTTGCAATGTCATCCTAGTGAAATAGAACCTCTAGGGTTGGCAGGATAAACAGGGTTTTCATTTAGTCTCTACTTTTAAATTATGACGATAAACTCACTCTTAGTGTTATGGTGGTACATCCAATGGGTAACCTATTATTATTTCTAATCCATGTTCTAAATGGTGAGATTTAATGGCATTATGTCGATTTTCTGGGTATTTTAAATATATGTATCCATAGAAGACATGGTTCAACCTAAACAAATTCTGGTTCTGATGTCTTTTTTAAATTTTCTATTTTGCATTAGAATATTTTATAAAAGATTCTTTCTTTTAAATTTAACATATGTGTGGATCTAGATATTATGTTGAAATATCTTATTACATGCATGTAATAAGATATTTTAACAAAAAATGAGCAAAACGTTTCAAGCAAAAAATATTTTTATTTTTAAATTTTGTATAATATAATCATTTTTGTTATGCAATTCTTTTATGCAAAAGTGAATACACTTTTGCATCATAGAAAATAATTTTAATGATACAACTGCAATTAAATGTGTATGTGCACATCTTATCAACTGCAATCTATCTAAAAAGGTATGGTTTTGTGCTTGAACTTTCTATAAAAATTGAGACAAACCAACCTTCTGTAACTATCAAATAACAAGTTTATTAACAAGGTGTAAAATAATCTACAAAATAATGAGAGATCAGGAGTCTTTTTTTCTAGAACTCTTGTCCCAACAAAAGCTACTTTTTATCTTTACCTTCTTCATTTAGTTTTGTTGAAATCCTGAAAATGCTGGCAAACACCCTAAGATACCATACATCTGCCTCCTTTTAAAACCAACATACTTAAAAGGGGGAGAGAAGGCTACAAAAAGGCTTAAACAAAATGAAATTAATTTAATAGAATTTTTTTTTGTTATATATATGTATATATAACAAATCTTTAAAGGATTTTTTACTTTTTTAAATCTAATGAAATTATAAGAATTATGTACAATAGAAAATTTCGATTTCATTAAAAGTATTTTAATTAAAATGTGTTGGAATTTGATTTTTTAATGTATCATGATTATTTGATTTATCTGTACTCATTTATAAATTTTTTAACAAAAAAAGTATCTTTTATGCTGATAATTTATACCATAAAATTTTCAATGCTTTTTTTTTCATTTCAAGTGTAGTATTATATAAGTATTGCTGTACTATTACTTAAATTTTATTTAATTAATATTATTATTTATTTATTTATCTATTTTTCACATATTTTTTACCATTTATTTTTTTATTTTCAAAATATATTTTTCATATTGTAAAAAAATGATCTATTGTAAATACATGAATAGAAAAATTCATGTGATCTTTTAGAGCCCTTATGGTACTATCTTTTCAGCATACAAACTAAAAGAGTAATTATCTTTTAACTGTACACACAGTTGTTCTTAAAACATATGTTATGGTTTCAAAAATTTGCATTTTTCAGTTCTAGTAAATTTAAAATTATTAAAATTTTAATAATGAAGAAAACATTTTAATGATAAAAATAATTAAAAATTGATGTTTCTTTATAATTTAACTAAAATGTTTTCCTAATACTTGTTTATTATTTATAAATTAAGATAATTTAATTCCCTTATACAAAATAATGTTTTCTTAAACAAATAATTCTACTTGTCATTTATCATGCATAAGTGCTCCTATTTTTTTAAATAAACCATTTAGCTTCAGTGTTATAATATTAAGCAAAACTGTTTTTTATTATTTATTCTTATTCCACAACTTCTAATTTTCAGCTATGGATCTATTTTTTATTGAAAAAAAATTTTCAATCTATAGTTTCTACAAATAATTTTAACTAAATTTCAATAAAGAACATTTTTATCACATAAACAATTTTAATTTATTTACTTTTATGAGTATATTAATTTTTCCATTGTTTTCAGATTCCATTCATAATTTTTGCACATTAATTCAGTGTATTTCTCATGTTTATAATTATAGCTTATGTATCATTCTTTTTTGCTTTAGGTGTGACAAATATGGACAGTTACTGGCAAAATGACTATCATTATCTCGATCAGTCACCAATTCCTGAAGATTCACGCATTAGTATTTATAAAAGTTTCTCAAGATTAGGTTTAAAACAACTCCAAGCTGTTAATCGAGTTTGCAAAGTCAAACTATTGTCTGTAAAGGAAGCCAATTTATATAATGTGAATGATGTATTTAAGGTAACATTAAAATTTATTCACCAGTTTTTTGTTTATTGAATGAAAAATATTATTTTATTTAATGAAACTTGAGAGTTTTAGACTAATGAAATTAATCAAGTTTATCATATGCCATAATAAGAATAATATATGCCATAATATAATGCTATATTAATGGCATATTCTCAAAACTGAAAATTTGTGTGAAAAATATTTTAAGATTAGTTGAACGTTAAAAAAATATGCGGAAGAAACTTAATTAGACTATGTGAATTCCTCTTATAAATTTACTGATTGAAATCCTCTTTCCATTATTTTACTTTAAATAATGCAAAGAGGATTTCAATAATTGTGAAATTCAATTAAATTTTGAAATCTGAGAATAACCATGTGTTAAAAATCTTAGTTAATAACCTGAAATTAATTAATTTCAAATACTATAAGTAAAAGCTATTAATAAGAGATATTGTGTTAATTTTTGTAATTGATTTGTGAGTCAAAGTTAAGCCCTCAGTATTTCAGTTCAATTGTTTGTGGATTCATTTCTTGTGAATGTGATTCATTTATAGATTCTCTACATTACAGATACTTTTTTTTAATTAGAAATTATTTTTAAACCACAGCTATTGGTTGAATTTATCCATTATGTGCTAAGAATGGCCATAGGAAACAAATTAACTACAAATGTCAATTTTAGGATTTCCTCTTTCTTGATTATTTGACATTACTTTAATGTACTATGAATTATTTTTATTACTAAGTACTCTATAATACAAGCAGTCTTACAATCTTTGAAGTTGTCATTGTTAATTACTTTTACATTAAGTAAATACCTGTTAATCCTTTCAGTGTTTACAAAAATTCCACATTTTAAACTGTTTATGATGTTTTATTTATTTGTGTAGGAGTGTGATATTATCAGTTTAATGAAAATTAGATTTCTACAATAATAACAAGGCCTAATACTACTAATTTTGAAGTAAGAAAATAAGGCTACACAGTAAAAGAAAATTAACATTTACAATTAATTTGAGTGTTATTTTGTAATTTGGTGAACCATAATTTAGTAAATTCTTTGTCTTATAAATCTGAAAATTTTACTTTAGTTTTCGGTTCATTTACGATTATTAATATGACTTTGAAAACTGTTACTTTTTTCGTTCCAACTTCTGATTTAGTAATATTTTATATGTGTATTTTGAAAATTAAAATCTGCTTAACGTTTCTGAAGAAATTAACATTGTATTTACAGTGTACATTGTATTTATTGTATAAATACAATTGTAACAAATTATCCCTGTATGAAAAAGAACATAGTTATTTGAATTTGAAAGTTAATAATAATATTAATAAGATCATAAAACTTAATAAAACAAAACTTATCTACTCTTAGTCAGTGGCATAACAGCCCATATAGGGGCCAAGGCTTACAGTGCTTATGCCTGTTTTCATGACCGATGTCCCTGATGTGTGAAACATATGTCCTGGTTAAGTTGTCAGCTTAACGCAAAACGCCTTTTGCTTATTTCACAAGTCGCTGAGTTGATCTTGCCTAGCCTAAGAGTAGAACCTTAAATTAGTGCCTTGGGAGCATGAAACACTACCACTATACCACCAAGTTTTCAATAAGAAGAAATTTGTAAATATTTTAAAATTTTTAAATATCATAGGTAATAAAAACCAAATGTGCTGCTGAATAGATAGAACTCTTGTTTTTGGAACATAGGTTTCTAGGATTCATGTACATTTTTAATTAAGGTTATTTCATTGAATATAATAGCCATCAAAATTATTTATGTACTTGATGCATTGTATTTGTTCACCAAATAATTTCATAAAATTTCTAGGTCTACAAAAAAAGATTACTTGTTATATATGTAATTCCAAATACTAAAAAATATTTTGAAATTTTGCATAACTTAAATACCATTAAATTAATGCAACTTATATATTAATAAGGAATATTTTTAATTGATTATGTAGCATAAAATGTCAGTGATTTTAACCGCTGATACTTCACATGTTTAAGCTTCTAAAACTGTGTTGATCATTAACGAAATATAATATTAATAATATCAAAAATAAGAATATGTCAATAGATTATTGGTTATCTGAGTAAAATATGTGTGTATTTTCTATGAAGGGAATTTTAGTTCTATATGAAGCTATGTCTGCTACTGAAAGAAAACCTGTGATATTAGAAACTCAAATTCGTCCAATCCAGCATTATGTTGTATATAAAAGCGTTGGAGCAACTGGACGCTTAAAATTTTTGCAAGTATGTATTTATTAATGTTTTCCTGGTATCAATAAAATACTTTTGTGTTATTTTGAGCCATTTAATTTCTTTAATTTAGGTTGGTTCTGATTATGATCTTAAAGAACAAGTATTTCGAAATTTCGGCAGAATTTTGGGTCCTTTTTCAGAACCAGGCCTTATGCATAAGTGGGGTCCAGGTGATCAATTTTCTGCTACTTTCGTGTGGGTGGATTCAACTAATACTGTTGCTGGCTCTTATGAGGTGAAAATAGATTCGGGCAATCAGGTATTTTCTTAAATAATTCTAAATACATTTGATAAAGAATATAATTGTTACTTTGTAACTTCTCACAATTCATGATTTTTCTGGAGTTGTTTGTTTTTGATAATTTGTGTAACATAGTGGTAAATTTTCTTTGTATTTACTTATCTGCATTGGTTAAAATGAACTATTCATGCTAGTGAATTATTTAGCAAAATTATACATTATAGATACATTGATGTTTTTTTCTGATAGATGAATAGTTTCTGGTACAACTGGTTTATCCAATTTATTCTATCCATCTTAATGTAGGAAAAATAATGCCTTGTTTAGAAAACAGTAATTGAAAAAGTTTTATTATTTTACAAAATAATGTTTAAGTATTCTCAAACTATGATGTCAAAACATGTCATTGGATTGGATTACAAAATGTTGCATTCAAATTTTAATAACTCAGAATTTTTCTTGTAAAAATGTCTGATTAAAATTTATTACGTATTAAACTTGATCTGTCATAGATGAAAAAAAAATGTCGAGTATTGCTCTAAGCTATTGTAAAATTTCGTAGAACGTTTATACCATGTGCAGTTTTTTATAATTAGTTATTAATACCTAAGTGATTTCATAGAAAGAAACCCAAAATATAACTAAACTCTGGTTCAACAAGAGCATGTGAAAATTAAAAAGGCTTTAGTTATGCATCTTATCATTTAACCTCAGTTAAAAATAAACTTAGATCTAAAAAGTATATATAGTTTTATCATTTGATTAAAGTGAATCTGATTTCTACGAGAAGAAACTTAAATAATTTTCTGAATACTGTCATAAGTTTTATAGAATTATGTGCATCATGTGTTTACTTATCTCCAAGATTTTTGTGTATTACTTAAAGCATTCATTTAATCATTTTGCAATTCCTGTTCTAACATTGTTGTTTTGCTGTAAAAAAATTATTATGTATTAAAAAAATTATCTTATTTATTTTTTACTGGGAACTAAATGTATTTTTTTAGTCAATATTTCCTATTCTGGTATAGAACTTGCTTTGAATTTTTGAAAAAATACTTTTATTGAAATAACTTAGAAAAATTTATTTTTAAAAATTCAAATGAATATAAATTTTAAAAATCTTATAATTTACTTATTTTATGCATAGTGTATTTTTAATTTTTATTTCTCAATCATAAAATATGTCAATATTCCTTTCAAAATTTTTCATTAGTTTGAAATTAAGTTTCTTAAAATTAATTTAGCAAAATAGTTTTTACTGCTGTATCTATAAGATGAAAATTTAACTTCAAAAATAAAATAATAAAATTTTTAGATCTCTAAGTTTTAAAGTTAATTATGACAAAACAATATCTTCTAGTATTTTTGTTTTAAACTGATATATATGTTTGTTTTTTATTATTTATGTAAATTTTATTACTAAAAATTCAATGAATTTTTTTTTAATTGGGAATGAAAAAATGAAAAAAATAGCATATTTTA
>JAPDSC010154755.1:0-14080 GCA_026290005.1 Latrodectus geometricus
TGGTGCAGTGTCTGGAGGTGTTTGCATTTTAACATCTAATGATTTCCCCAGCACTGTCCATCCAATCAATACTACTCTACAGGCTGTAGCTGTGAGAATTCACACAAATTGCTTAATTACAGTCTGTAGCTTGTATTTGCCACCACATGATGTCATCCGCCAAGAGGAACTAGACGCATTGATCGATCAGCTGCCAACACCATTTTTATTACTCGGTGATTTTAACAGCCATAATTCTCTGTGGGGAAGTGATGATACTAATTCTCGCGGTCGTCAGATAGAGCAATTTATATCTGATAATTGCCTCTGTCTGATCAATACCGACGAGAAAACATATTTCCACATACCCACAAGAACATTTCATTCACTCGATCTCGCCATTTGTACACCGTCACTTCTGCCATTGTTAAATCTAACAGTAGGGAATGATCTGCATAACAGCGATCATTTCCCACTCGTCATCTCCCAGACTGGAGGTAGTAGTGTGCGACATCGCCTACCTACTTACGTGTACAGTCGGGCAGATTGGACTCTATTTCAACAAATGGCAGTTGTTGATGAAAGAATGGTTATGATCGAGGATATTGATGAAGCCGTTTATACTATCACTGAAGTAATAATAAATGCAGCTGATTCTGCAATTCCAAAATGTTCCTCTATACCACACAGGCGTTGTAAACCATGGTGGAATGATGAATGTCAAAATGCCTATAAAAGGCAGAGGAGACTATGGGGGTTATTTCGGAGGTACCCCTCAACGGAGAATTTAATAGCCTTTAAGAGAGCAAAAGCTTTAGCTCGTAGAGCTCGTCGTCAAAGTCAGAGGGATTCTTGGTCTCGCTATCTTTCTTCTATAACATCTTCTACATCCAGTAAGCAGTTGTGGAGAAGAGTAAAAGCAGCCAATGGAATTTATAAGGAATTTTCCATTCCCATATTAAAAACCGGAGCTGCTGTACATTCTTCTCCTAAGGAAATAGCCAATGTCCTTGGTGAAACTTTTGCTAATGTCTCAAGCACTGACTCTTATAGTCCTTCGTTTTTAAGGATTAAGAGTCGTGCAGAGCAAACACCAATTCGTTTTAACCATGGACAAGCCTTACCCTACAACTGCGAATTTCGGATGTTAGAATTGAAGAAAGCATTACAGCAGGCCAATAATACCAGTCCGGGACCTGATGGAATTAGCTATTTTATGCTTCAACATTTAGGTCCAGATTCCCTATCGAACCTATTAGTTTTGTTCAATAGGATCTGGACTGAAAATGTATTTCCATCTATTTGGAGAGAAGCAATAGTGATTCCGATCCTAAAGACTGGAAAAGATCCTTCAAACCCTTTAAATTATCGACCTATAGCTCTGACGAGTTGCTTATGTAAGACTCTCGAACGCATGGTCAACGCCCGTCTCGTATATGTCTTAGAAAAGAATAACTGTTTTCATATTAATCAGAGTGGATTCCGTAAAGGAAGATCCACTCTTGATAATATTACATACTTGGAAACGCAGATCCGCAATGCCTTTGTGCGGAGGAATCACCTCGTTTCCATTTTCTTTGACATAGAGAAGGCTTATGACCGTACGTGGCGTTATGGAATTCTCCGTAGGATTTATGATTTTGGCTTTCGGGGTAATCTGCCTATGTTCATTCAGAACTTTTTAAGCTCCCGTGGTTTTAAAATCCGAATTGGAAGATTTTTTTCCAATACTTTTATTCAATCTGAGGGCGTACCTCAGGGTTCAATTTTAAGTGTCACATTTTTTAATTTATTCATAAGTAGCATACTTCATCATCTTCCTTCATCTGTTAAAGGAACTTTGTTTGTTGACGACCTGCAAATATCATGTCAGGGGTCCAACATGCGATTAATTGAGAGACAATTACAAACTGCTGTCAATAAACTAGCTGCATGGTGTGCTGAAAATGGCCATACTTTATCTCCTGGCAAGAGTAGTTGTGTCCACTTCTGCAGAAAGACAAGCCAGCATAATGATCCAGTGATTCACATCAATAATACACCAATACCTGTAGTCAGTGAGGTAAAATTCCTGGGAGTGATTTTCGACAGAAAATTGACCTTTCTTTCGCATGTTTTACATTTGCGGAAGAAGTGTGAGCGATCGCTTAATATCCTCAAGGTGTTATCAAATACATCTTGGGGTGCAGATCGCTCGTCACTCCTTCGGGTTTATCAATCACTGATATTGTCCCGCATTGACTACGGATGTGTTGTGTATGGATCTGCTAGGTCTTCTGTCTTACGCAAATTGGACACTGTTCATCACTCTGCCTTGAGAATATGTTCAGGCGCTTTTCGCACATCACCCGTCCAGAGTCTATATGTGATAAGTCAACAATTACCACTAGACCTGCGACGGATGCAGCTGTCTCTCAATTATTACGCTAAAGTTATATCGACTACTCATCATCCATTACGCTCAATGATTCCTAATGACTCTCTTAAGAGACTTTATGATGCTCGTCCAAGAAGCATCCCACCTTTTTTCACACGAGTTAAATCATATCTTACATTAACTGACCTATGTGATTTGCGGATTGAATCAGCAAACTACTATACTCATCCGCCTTGGTATAGCCCAACATTTGCTTTTATTGATTCCTTTACTCATTTTGTAAAATCCGACACAACACCTATTGTCTTTCAACAGCTATTCTATTCTCATCGCTGTCAGTATCAATCTTACAAACCTGTATTCACAGATGGCTCTAAAACAGCAAAACATGTTGGCTGTGGTATTTTTATTAACAATACCTCGTAGAGTTACAGCCTACATTTGTCCTGCTCCATCTTTACTGCTGAAGCAACAGCTGTCTACCACGCACTTCAGCTGGTGAATACAGAAGAGTATCGACAAATTTGTATTTACACTGACAGCATGAGTGTTTTGCAGGCTTTGAGAGACAATAGTTTTAATTTTCATCCTGTTGTGTCTAGAATTTCCATAGTATTGGAATCCCTTGCTGGCAAGGGTTTTAAAATTTTATTTTGTTGGGTACCAAGTCACGTAGGTCTTGATGGAAATGAGAGAGCGGATGCGGCTGCAAGGACCGCATCAGGTCGAATTTCACCATCTGTTCCGCTCTCTGATGTGAAAAAGGGTGTTAAGACATTCATACATTCTCTTTGCCAGGAGTCATGGAGCATGCAGGTCGGCAACAAACTACAAAACATTTTCCCATACCTCACCACATTACCAATTTTACCGTTACGAAGTGCCGATGTTCGATTAACTCGCCTTCGTATCGGACACACACGTTTCACACATAGACATCTATTTCTAAGTGAATTAAACCCATGGTGTGAAACGTGTGATGAACCTTACACAATTCATCATATTTTAATATCATGTCATTATTTTAACCATCAACGTTTACAATATTTTAAAACTGATATTTTAACTATGTCTGAATTATTGGGGGAGCCACCCCACAGAAACCTTTTCGCTTTTTTAAAGGCGATTGGGTTTCTTAATTTTATTTAAATTTTACTACTTTAATTTTATAAGATTGATTATTATTTTCATTTTACTTAATTTAGATTTTAAAAATATATATACACCTATTTTTGTTTTTTAATCTTATAATGTTGAGTCTGGGTTTTCATATTAAAGTCTTATTATAAAATTTTATTTCTTGGCACAGCTTGTCCTTTACTGGACCTTGTGCCATAAAACCCAACTCACTGCTGCTGCTACTATTATATCAGCTTATAACCCCGCATGCATAGCACTTCAGGAAACCTTCCTGAAGTCTACAAATAACATCACTATGCGTGGGTTTCAATGCTTTAGAAAAGACTGTGGTAACGATGGTGCAGTGTCTGGAGGTGTTTGTATATTAACATCTAATGATTTCCCCAGCACTGTCCATCCAATCAATACAACCCTACAGGCTGTAGCTGTCAGAATTCACACAACTTGTCTGATTAGAGTCTGTAGTTTGTATTTACCACCACATGATGTCATCCGCCAAGAAGAACTTGATGCATTAGTTGATCAGCTGCCTTCACCATATTTGTTATTCGGTGACTTTAACGGTCATAATACTTTGTGGGGAAGTGATGATACCAATTCTCGCGGTCGTCAGATTGAGGGTTTTATTTCTGATAATGGCCTCTGTCTGATGAACACCGACGAGAAAACATACTTCCACACACCCACAAGGACATTTCATTCTCTCGATCTCGCCATTTGTTCACCGTCACTTCTGCCGTTGTTAAATTTAACAGTAGGGAATGATCTGCATAACAGCGATCATTTCCCACTCGTCATCTCCCAGACTGGAGGTAGTAGTGTACGAAATTGTCAACCTACTTACGTGTACAGTCGGGCAGATTGGACGTTATTTACACAATTGGCAGTCGTTGATAATAGAATGGTTATGATCGAGAATATTGATAATGCCGTGTATAAAGTCACTGAAACACTTATTAGTGCAGCTGATAGAGCAATACCTAAAAGTTCTTCTAAACCAAAACGGCGTTGCAAACCATGGTGGAACAATGAATGCCAACAAGCATATAAAAAGCAAAGGAAGTTATGGGGGCTTTTCCGGAGGTACCCCAAAACGGAGAATCTTATTGCCTTTAAGAGAGCAAAAGCATTAGCTCGCAGAGCTCGTCGACGAAGTCAGAAGGAATCCTGGTCTCGCTATGTTTCTTCAATAACATCTTCCACATCTAGTAAGCAGTTATGGAGAAAAGTGAAAGCAGCCAATGGTATCTACTCGGAATTCTCCATTCCCGTATTGAAATCCGGAGCTGCTATATACTCTTCTCCTATTGACATTGCTAATGTCTTTGGTGAAACATTTGCTAGTGTCTCAAGCTCTGACAATTATAGTCCTTCGTTTTTAAGGACTAAAAGTCGAGCTGAGCAAATGCCAATTCGTTTCAACCATAGACAAGCTTTGCCTTATAACTGCGAATTTCGGATGTTGGAATTGAAGCGAGCATTACAGCAGGCCAATAATACCAGTCCAGGACCTGATGGAATTAGCTATCTTATGCTTCGACATTTAAGTCCAGATTCCCTGTTGAACTTATTATATTTGTTCAATAGGATCTGGACTGAAAATGGATTTCCAACACTCTGGTGCGAAGCAATAGTAATTCCGGTCCTTAAGCCTGGTAAGGATCCTTCAGAACCTTCAAATTATCGACCTATAGCTCTAACGAGTTGCCTTTGTAAGACTCTCGAACGTATGGTCAATGCCCGTCTCGTACATGTCTTAGAAGAAAATAAATGTATACATGTAAATCAGAGTGGATTCCGTAAAGGAAGATCCACTCTTGATAACAATACACACTTGGAAACCCAAATCCGCAACGCTTTTGTGCGGAGAAACCATCTGGTTTCCATCTTCTTTGACATCGAGAAGGCATACGACCGTATGTGGCGATATGGAATTCTCCGTTCATTATATGATTTTGGCTTTAGGGGTAATCTCCCGATATTCCTAGAAAACTTTCTACGCTGCCGTACTTTTAAAATACGTATTGGATCCTCTACATCCAATACTTTTATCCAAGCCGAGGGTGTTCCCCAAGGCTCCATTTTAAGTGTCACTCTTTTTAACCTTTACATTAGTGACATTCTTCGTCTTCTTTCACCTTCAGTTTATGGCACTATGTATGTAGACGACCTGCAAATATCTTGCCAAGGATCGAACATGCGTTTAATTGAGAGACAACTACAAACATCTGTTAATAAAATAGCTGCATGGTGTGCAGAGAATGGCTTTACGCTATCTCCTAGCAAGAGCTGCTGTGTCCATTTCTGCAGGAAGACCAGTATTCACAGTGATCCTGTTATTCATCTAAACAACACTGCAATACCCGTGCTCGACGAGATTAAATTTCTTGGTGTGACATTCGACCGAAAGTTGACCTTTCTTCCGCATGTTTTATATTTGCGGAAGAAGTGCGAGCGATCGCTTAATATCCTCAAGGTATTATCTAATACTTCTTGGGGTGCTGATCGCTTGTCACTCCTTCGTGTCTATCAAGCACTCATTTTATCTCGTATTGACTACGGAAGTGTAGTGTATGGATCTGCTATGTCTTCTGTTTTACGCAGACTGGACACTGTGCATCACTCTGCTTTGAGAATTTGTTCAGGCGCATTCCGCACATCACCCGTCCAGAGTCTTTATGCGATTTGTCAGCAATTGCCTTTAGACCTGAGACGAATGCAGCTGTCTCTCAATTACTACGCTAAAATTATGTCTAACATTCAACATCCTTTACGATCCTTGGTATATACACCTGCCTTACAGAGATTATATGATGCTCGACCAAATAGCATCCAACCCTTTATCAGTCGAATTAAATCTCAACTCTATTTAACAGACCTACATGGTGTCCGTTTTATTAAAACGGACTTACATTCACATCCGCCCTGGTATGATCCACAGATTAATATTATTAATCCATTTGCTCAGTTTAGAAAATCGGACACAACCTCAACGATTTTTCAACAGCTTTTCTTTTCACATCGCTGTCAGTATTCATCATACACGCCTGTATTCACAGATGGATCTAAAACTGCAGGACATGTTGGCTGTGGCGTATTTTACGCATATACCAGTTATGGTTACAGCCTTCATACGTCCAGCTCCATCTTTACAGCTGAAGCTACCGCCATTCATCAAGCTCTTCAGCTTGTGAATACAGGAAATTATAATAAACTTTGCGTGTATACTGACAGTTTGAGTGTATTAGAAGCGTTGAAAAATTCAAATTATTGCCATCCTATTGTGTCCAAAATTTTCGGAGCATTGGATTCCCTTGCTGGCAAGAAATATGACATCATTTTCTGTTGGGTCCCAGGTCATGTAGGTCTAGAGGGAAATGAAAAGGCAGATGCAGCTGCTAAAGCTGCATCGTCCTCACTCCATTCATCTGTCCCTCTATTCGACGTGAAAAGGGTTGTTAAAAGATTTGTAAATTCTCTATGGCAGGAGTCCTGGAATATGCAGGTCGCAAACAAACTGCGTGCCATCTTTCCATACCTCATCCCATCATCTGTTTTACCGTTACGAAGAGCAGATGTCAGATTGACTCGCCTTCGTATCGGACACACACGTTTCACACACAGACATTTGTTTCTAAATGAATTGAATCCATGGTGTGAAACGTGTGATATACCATATACTGTTAATCATATTTTAACCTCATGCTCATATTTTAACATATACCGTTTTAAATATTTTGCCACTGACCTTTTAACCATGTATGATTTCGTGGGGGAGCCTCCCCACCGAAACCTTTTTTCTTTTTTAAGGGAAATTGGTTTCCTTAATTTTATTTAAATTTGTTGAATTTTACTTAACTTTAATTTACTTATACATTTTAGATTTTAAAATAAATATATACATTTATTTTTGTTTTTTAACCTTTTAATGTTGAGTTTGGGTTTTGTTCAAAATTTTTAAATTCGGTTTAAAGCTTAATTCTTGGCGCAGCTTGTCCTTTTTGACCTTGCGCCACAAAACCCAACCAACCAACCAACCTTGGCCTCTGCTTCAGGTAAACGGGAGGTGTGTTGTGGTCCTCAGCACATCAATCGGCTTTATGGATCAAACGATCGGTACATCTACTGGGTGACTCGTTAAGGGTGGAGACCACTTCAGGGATGTGCTGTGAGCGTATAGGGACTGGCTAGCACTGGTGCAGTTGACTTGCATCCCCTTGTAGGACTCCGTGGTGGGTGGTGCTGTCGGTCCCTGAATATGTTTAAATCGCATATGAATACCAAAACTTTCTCCTCACTCCCACGGGAGCAACAAATGTTAATATAATACTCCAAATATTTTACTGTAAAAAGAATTGGGGGTTCTTTTGAACCTGTTTCCCCTTTGCTTATCGAAAAGGGTATTACTTCTTATCTAGGAGAAGTGAAAGCTATAAAAAAGTTACGTTCGGGTTGCATGTTAGTCGAAACTTCATCCAAAAAACAGTCTATTCTGATACAAGCTATGAAAGCAATAGGTGACATAGCAGTTACTGTTGAACCACATAGCAATTTAAATTTCTCCAGAGGTGTTATTTCTGTAGAGGACTTGTTTCATACGCCGACAGATGAAATATTGGAAAACCTACAAAGCCAGAAAGTCTGTGCTGTCAAGCGAATTACCATCAAGCGAGACGGTATTGTCCTAAATACAAAACATCTAATTTTGACGTTCGCGACACCAGACTTGCCACAATTTATAAAAGTCGCTTATATGAGGTGTTCTGTTCGGCCATATATCCCAAGTCCTCTTAGATGTTTCCAGTGCCAACGTTTTGGCCATTCTAAAATAGCTTGCAGGGGTACACTCACTTGCGCCCGTTGTTCTGACGTTGGCCATGATAGTCTTACCTGCAATGCTAGAGAAGTGTGTGTTAACTGCAAAGGCAATCACACTTCTTACTCTCGAACTTGTCCTGCTTGGCAACTGGAAAAAGAAATAACCACTCTGAAAATTAAAAACAACATAACTTATCCGGAGGCTCGACGGTTAATCACTTCACGCACTCCAGTACCTGGCGTTAGCTATGCTGCTGCAGCCAAAAAGGTCACTCGATCTTGCAGCACTCAAACAGAAGATTAATCATGTCGTTCAGTTTGTTTGCACTCAAAGGTTTCGAATGCGACCCAGCCTATCCCCGCTTTCACAAAAATGTCAGCAAAGTCTAAATCATTGAAAGCTAGAAAACTGAAACTATCTAAGGAAGGCCCTCGAAAGTCTTCCTTAACTTCGAAGAAAGCCCTTCTTGCTATGGATGCAGACTCTGTTAAACTGCATCCCTCAGATGATGATTTAAGCTTAGAAGATTCATCTGAGATGACCATTAGTAACAGTGATAATGGTTAGTTTATATTCCATTAATGACTTCCTTTGTTTCCTGGAATTGTCGTAGTTTCCGGCCTCGAATTGATGATGTCAAATCCATCATCTCCTACTACAATCCTGTATGTGTGGCTCTCCAGGAAACATTCCTGAAGCCCACTATTGGCTCTAAACTACGAGGATTTCAATGCTACAGAAATGATTATGATGGTAGCGCCACTGCAAGCGGTGGTGTTTGTATTTTCACTTCCAACAGATTCCCTAGCACAGCACATCAGCTGCGCACTACACTGCAGGCTGTCTCTGTCAAAATTTATACTACATGTCTAATCACTGTCTGTAGCCTTTATTTACCACCAAATGACATCTTTCAAGCTGAAGAACTAAATGAATTAGTTGATCAACTCCCAGCTCCATTCTTATTGCTCGGTGATTTTAACGGTCATAGTCCTTTGTGGGGTAGTGATGATACGAATTCTCGCGGTCGTCAGATTGAGCAGTTCATATCTGATAACTCTCTCTGTCTGCTAAATACCGACGAGAAGACTTATTTCCACGAACCTACAAGGACATTTCACTCTCTTGACTTAGCTATTTGTTCTCCGTCACTTCTGCCGTTGCTGAATTTCACTGTTGGAAATGACCTTTTCAACAGCGATCATTTCCCTCTTATCGTGACTCAGACTGGAAGTAATAATGTGTCCCATAGGCCACCGAATTACGTGTACAGTCGAGCCGATTGGGTTCTTTTCACGCAATTGGCCGTGATTACGGAAACAAGAGTGAAGAGAGATGTGATTGATGATGCCGTTAAATATGTCGCTGACACAATAATCAAAGCTGCGGATGTTGCTATTCCTAAAAGTTCTTCTCTTCCTCGTAAGCTTATGAAACCATGGTGGAATGAAGAGTGCCGACTATCTTATAAGAAACAAAGGAAGCAATGGAATATTTTCCGAAGATACCCTACTACGGTGAACCTTATTGCCTTTAAAAAAGCCAAAGCCCAAGCTCGTAGAGTAAGACGCCAGAGTCAAAGAGAATCTTGGATTCGTTATGTGTCTTCAATTACCTCATCGACATCTAGTAAACAATTGTGGAGGAAAGTAAAAGCAGCCAATGGTATTTACCAGGATTATTCCATTCCTGTTTTAAAAACTGGAGCTGCTGTGCATTCCTCAACGGTGGAAATTGCCAATGTCATCGGAGAAACCTTTGCTAGTGTGTCCAGCTCAGATTCATATAGTCCTGCTTTTCGAAAGGGTAAACGAATAGCTGAGCGGACTCCTCTACGGTTTTCTGATCGCAGTAATCTACCGTACAATTGTGCTTTTGGAATGTCAGAATTGAAGACTGCCTTACATCAGGCAAACGACACCAATCCCGGACCAGATGGAATCTCTTATCAAATGCTTCGTCATTTACATCCAGATTCATTATTGAACATACTTGTACTGTTTAATAGAATCTGGACGGAACATGCATATCCCACTTCGTGGCATGAAGCGATAGTGATTCCTATTCTGAAACCGGGCAAAGATTCCTCTGACCCTATGAGTTATCGTCCAATAGCTCTTACGAGTTGCCTATGCAAAACATTTGAGCGTATGGTCAATGCTAGACTCACTTACATCTTAGAGAAGAATAATTGCATCCCTCCTCATCAAAGTGGTTTTCGAAAAGGTCGATCCACTATTGACAATATAATAAATCTGGAATCCCACATTCGAACTGCTTTTGTAAGGAGAAACCATCTTGTTGCAATTTTCTTTGATATAGAGAAAGCATATGATCGTACGTGGCGCTATGGCATTCTCCGTACTATGTACCATCTTGGCTTTAAGGGTAATCTTCCCATTTTCATAAAGAACTTTCTAGCCCTCCGCCATTTCAGAGTGCGTATTGGAAATACATTTTCCAATACTTTTATCCAAGCTGAGGGTGTTCCTCAAGGCAGCGTTTTAAGCGTGACCATTTTTAACCTTTTCATGAGCAACATACTTCATCAATTACCACCTTCTGTTCATAGTAATTTATATGTTGACGACTTGCAAATTTCATATCAAGGATCAAACATGAATATAATTGAAAGACAATTGCAAACAGCTGTAAATAATCTCACTGCTTGGTGTGCACAAAATGGCCTTGGCATATCTCCGAGTAAGAGTTTCTGTGTTCATTTCTGCAGGAAAACTAGTTTTCACCATGATCCTGTACTGCACATAAGCGGTAGACCTATCCCTGTGGTCAATGAGATAAAATTTCTTGGGGTGATTTTCGACAAGAAATTAACTTTCCTTCCGCATGTGTTACATCTGCGGAAGAAATGCCAACGACTGCTCAATATCCTCAAGGTGCTTTCAAATACATCTTGGGGTGCAGATCGCACATCACTCCTTCGTATTTACAACTCTGTAATTTTATCTCGCATTGACTACGGTTGTGTTGCTTACGGATCAGCTAGATCTTCCGTTTTACGCAGATTGGACACAATTCATCACTCTGCTTTAAGAATATGCTCAGGTGCATTTCGCACTTCACCCGTCCAGAGTCTATATGTAATCTGCCAACAATTGCCATTAGACCTGCGGCGGATGCAGCTGTCTTTTAGTTATTATTCAAACATTATGTCCTCACCTCATCATCCCTTACATTCTACGATTCCAAATGCCACTCTTAAGAGATTATATACTGCTAGACCATCAAGCATTCAACCTTTTCTCACGCGTGTTAAATCCTACCTTTTACTATCTGACCTATGTGATGTCCGGATTGAGTCTATAGACTTTTTCGTACACCCTCCTTGGTATGATCCACGCATTACAGTACTCAATGCCTTTGAAAACTATAAAAAGTCAGACACAACTCCTGTTATTTTTCAACAGCTTTATGCATCTCATCGCTGTCAGTATGCTATGTACACTCCCATCTACACTGATGGATCCAAAACTGCGGGGCATGTTGGCTGTGGAGTTTATGTGGACAATAGCTCCTTCAGTTTCAGCCTTCACAAATCCTGCTCCATTTTCACTGCTGAAGCCATGGCTATATACCGTGCACTTCAGTATGTGAGTACCCAAAACGTACATAAATACTGCATATATACTGACAGTAAGAGTGTTTTAGAAGCTTTGAAAAATCATAACTTCAATTGCCATCCAGTTGTGTCTAAAATTTTCAAACTGCTTGAATCTCTCTCTCGCACTGGATTCGAAATACTGTTTTGCTGGATACCGAGCCACATAGGAATAGATGGCAATGAGAAGGCTGATGCGGCTGCGAGGTCTGCATCTACTACTATTCTGCCTTCTGTTCCATCAATAGATGTGAGAAAAGGATTAAAACATTTTGTAAATTCTCTTTGGCAGGAATCATGGAACATGCAAGTCAGCAACAAACTCCATTCCATATTTTCATTTATCATCCCATTACATGTTTTACCTGTACGAAGTGCAGATGTCAGACTGACTCGCCTTCGTATTGGTCACACGCGTTTCACCCACAAACATCTCTTCTTGAGTGACTTAACTCCTTGGTGTGAAACGTGTGATGAACCATACACAGTGCATCATATTTTAATTGTTTGTCCAGATTTTAACCATTTGCGCATCATCTTTTTTAACACTGATATTTTAACTTTACAAGACTTGTTAGGGGAACCACCCCATCGAAATCTGTTTGCGTTTTTTAAAAGCTATTGATTTTATTCATTTTATCTAAATTTAGAAATATTTTAATCACAAGTTTTAAATTTTACCCATTTTATCAAATTTTAAAAATATTTTAATCACAAATGTTTTAATTACTATAAATATGCATATTTTATTTTAAAAGTTTGTATTATCTTATTTTTAATGGTCTAAAGAAAAGGGATTAATTTCAAACTGATGTCTGGCGCAGCTTGTCCATATTTGGACCTTGCGCCATTAAAACTAACCAACCAACCAACCAACCAGGGGGTTTACTTTCTTTAAGTAAACACGGGTGTCACAATCCCGAGGTACCCCAGTGATCTGTTCTCTTTCTTTCTTTTCTTCTCTCCTCTACTCTTCTGCTTTTCCTTCCTTTTCTCCCTCATTGTGGTAAATTTTTGTTTTTTAAAATATTTTAAAGTTGTTTGGGTTTAAAAAATGTGCAAAATAAAAATATTAGTTTTGGCGCAGCATGTCCAATTTTGGACCTTGCGCCATAAAACCCAACCCAACAACAACAACCCTCATTGTGGTTGCCTCTCATGAGGTTGAGGGCTCCCCTTGAGCAGCTGTCGCCACTCTGTTGCAATTAGCTACTCTTGGGGACTAAATCACCCACGTGTTTGCCGTGCGTGGAGACCCGTGTCCCTGGAAAGGAGGGTCCTGGTAATTGAGGCCCCCAGAGACCAACACATTACTTTGGCCTCTGCTTCAGGTAAACGGGAGGTGTGTTGTGGTCCTCAGCACATCAATCGGCTTTATGGATCAAGCGATCGGTACATCTACTGGGTGACTCGTTAAGGGTGGAGGCCATCTCAGGGATGTACTGTGAGCGTATAGGACTTGGCTAGCACTGGTGCAGCTGGTCTGCATCCCCTTGTTGGACTCGGTGGTGAGTGGTGCGGTCAGGTCCTGAAATTTTAATTAAATACACATGGAGAATAAAAATATTTCATTTCTCCCGCGGTAGCAACAGTTGACAAAAATTAAACCTAAATATTTTGTTATTAAAAGAAAGAAAGGAACTTTTACGACTGTTTCTCCTTTCCTTATCCCCTCAGGGGGTTTACTTTCTTTAAGTAAACACGGGTGTCACAATCCCGAGGTACCCCAGTGATCTTTCCTATTCTTTCTTTTCTTCTCTTCTCTCCCCTCTGCTTTTTCTTCCTTTTCTCCCTCATTGTGGTTGCCTCTCATGAGGTTGAGGGCTCCCCTTGAGTAGCTGTCGCCGCTCTGTTGCTATTAGCTACTCTTGGGGACTAAATCACCCACGTGTTTGCCGTGCGTGGAGACCCGTGTCCCTGGAAAGGAGGGTCCTGGTAATTGAGGCCCCCAGAGACCAACACATTACTTTGGCCTCTGCTTCAGGTAAACGGGAGGTGTGTTGTGGTCCTCAGCACATCAATCGGCTTTATGGATCAAGCGATCGGTACATCTGCTGGATGACTCGTTAAGGGTGGAGGCCATCACAGGGATGTACTGAGAGCGTATAGGATCTGGCTAGCACTGGTGCAGCTGGTCTGCATCCCC
>JAPDSC010154755.1:14180-25760 GCA_026290005.1 Latrodectus geometricus
TGGGAGGTGTGTTGTGGTCCTCAGCACATCAATCGGCTTTATGGATCAAGCGATCGGTACATCTACTGGATGACTCGTTAAGGGTGGAGGCCATCACAGGGATGTACTGTGAGCGTATAGGACTTGAGCGTATAGGACAGCTAGCACTGGTGCAGCTGGTCTGCATCCCCTTGTTGGACTCGGTGGTGGGTGGGGCCGTCAAGTCCCGAATTTTCCATTTCTACTATGGAAACTAATAATATTTCTATCCTCCCGCGGGAGCATATGTTCGCACTTTTAAAGGCAAAATTCTACATTGTCCATAGGAAAGAGGGTTCATTTGATAATGTATCCCCTTTCCTCATTCAGAAATCTATTACAAGCGCAATTGGGGAAGTGAAGAGTATTCGAAAATTGCGTTCTGGCGACCTTATGGTGGAAGTTGCTTCCCAAGGACAAGCAACACAGATAAATAATATGAGCATGCTTGCTAACCTTGAGGTGTCCGTCTCTCCTCATCAGAGTCTTAACTTTTCTCGTGGTGTGATTTCAGCCAGAGATCTGCTAAATACGCCAACGGATGAGATTCTCGAAAATCTAAGAGATCAAAAAGTCTGCGCTGTAAAACGCATTACTGTCAGACGTGATGGTAAGGTAATAAATACCAAACACCTCACTCTGACATTTGCGACACCAGACTTACCGCAGCATATTAAAGCTGCGTATATGAATCTCTCCGTTAGGCCATTTATTCCAAATCCTCTGCGCTGTTTCCAATGCCAGCGATTTGGTCACTCTAAAGTAGTATGTAGGGGTAAATTGACTTGCGCTCGATGCGCAGCAGTTGGCCATGAAAGTTCTTCTTGCACTGCAAAAGAAAAATGCGTCAACTGCAATGGTAATCACTCCTCTTACGCTAGAAGTTGTCCTAACTGGCAATTGGAAAAGGAAATCATAACAACGAAGGTTAAGACAAACTGTTCATATCCCGAGGCGAGACGGTCTGTCACATCTCGTACTCCTCAAGCAGGAGCAAGCTATGCAAGTGTCGCTGCCAAGGTCACTAGAACAGCTAGCACTCAAACAGATAACTTTTCACTTCCTCTACTAAAAGTACCATCTAACCCTATACAAAAGCCAAAATCTACCTCCGTATCTATTGTTCGGAAAAAGCTCCTATGGCTAAATCAAAAGCCATGAAGGCTTTAAAACTAAAATCTTCAAAAGAGGGTTCATCTAGACCCTCAATATCCACCCGAAGACCCATATCGCTGGAGTCTGATGCTGTTTCCTTACATCCATCGGACGATGATATATCGTTCGATGAATGGACGGAAGACATGCCCTCCAGCTCCACTAAAGGAGCTTTTCAATTTAAAACATAGTCTCCTTTGTTTCATGGAACTGCCATGGTTTACGCTCTCATATTGATGACATCAAATCTATAACATCAGTTTATAGTCCCGCATGTGTAGCACTTCAGGAGACTTTCCTGAAGTCTACAAATAATGTTTCCATGCGGGGATATAAATTTTTTAGAAAAGATTGTGGTGACGATGGTGCAGTGTCTGGAGGTGTTTGCATTTTAACATCTAATGATTTCCCCAGCACTGTCCATCCAATCAATACTACTCTACAGGCTGTAGCTGTGAGAATTCACACAAATTGCTTAATTACAGTCTGTAGCTTGTATTTGCCACCACATGATGTCATCCGCCAAGAGGAACTAGACGCATTGATCGATCAGCTGCCAACACCATTTTTATTACTCGGTGATTTTAACAGCCATAATTCTCTGTGGGGAAGTGATGATACTAATTCTCGCGGTCGTCAGATAGAGCAATTTATATCTGATAATTGCCTCTGTCTGATCAATACCGACGAGAAAACATATTTCCACATACCCACAAGAACATTTCATTCACTCGATCTCGCCATTTGTACACCGTCACTTCTGCCATTGTTAAATCTAACAGTAGGGAATGATCTGCATAACAGCGATCATTTCCCACTCGTCATCTCCCAGACTGGAGGTAGTAGTGTGCGACATCGCCTACCTACTTACGTGTACAGTCGGGCAGATTGGACTCTATTTCAACAAATGGCAGTTGTTGATGAAAGAATGGTTATGATCGAGGATATTGATGAAGCCGTTTATACTATCACTGAAGTAATAATAAATGCAGCTGATTCTGCAATTCCAAAATGTTCCTCTATACCACACAGGCGTTGTAAACCATGGTGGAATGATGAATGTCAAAATGCCTATAAAAGGCAGAGGAGACTATGGGGGTTATTTCGGAGGTACCCCTCAACGGAGAATTTAATAGCCTTTAAGAGAGCAAAAGCTTTAGCTCGTAGAGCTCGTCGTCAAAGTCAGAGGGATTCTTGGTCTCGCTATCTTTCTTCTATAACATCTTCTACATCCAGTAAGCAGTTGTGGAGAAGAGTAAAAGCAGCCAATGGAATTTATAAGGAATTTTCCATTCCCATATTAAAAACCGGAGCTGCTGTACATTCTTCTCCTAAGGAAATAGCCAATGTCCTTGGTGAAACTTTTGCTAATGTCTCAAGCACTGACTCTTATAGTCCTTCGTTTTTAAGGATTAAGAGTCGTGCAGAGCAAACACCAATTCGTTTTAACCATGGACAAGCCTTACCCTACAACTGCGAATTTCGGATGTTAGAATTGAAGAAAGCATTACAGCAGGCCAATAATACCAGTCCGGGACCTGATGGAATTAGCTATTTTATGCTTCAACATTTAGGTCCAGATTCCCTATCGAACCTATTAGTTTTGTTCAATAGGATCTGGACTGAAAATGTATTTCCATCTATTTGGAGAGAAGCAATAGTGATTCCGATCCTAAAGACTGGAAAAGATCCTTCAAACCCTTTAAATTATCGACCTATAGCTCTGACGAGTTGCTTATGTAAGACTCTCGAACGCATGGTCAACGCCCGTCTCGTATATGTCTTAGAAAAGAATAACTGTTTTCATATTAATCAGAGTGGATTCCGTAAAGGAAGATCCACTCTTGATAATATTACATACTTGGAAACGCAGATCCGCAATGCCTTTGTGCGGAGGAATCACCTCGTTTCCATTTTCTTTGACATAGAGAAGGCTTATGACCGTACGTGGCGTTAT
This sequence comes from Latrodectus geometricus, assembly GCA_026290005.1. Taxonomy (NCBI): domain Eukaryota; kingdom Metazoa; phylum Arthropoda; class Arachnida; order Araneae; family Theridiidae; genus Latrodectus; species Latrodectus geometricus. Next base: position 17,311 of record JAPDSC010154755.1, read on the forward strand.
GGAATTCTCCGTAGGATTTATGATTTTGGCTTTCGGGGTAATCTGCCTATGTTCATTCAGAACTTTTTAAGCTCCCGTGGTTTTAAAATCCGAATTGGAAGATTTTTTTCCAATACTTTTATTCAATCTGAGGGCGTACCTCAGGGTTCAATTTTAAGTGTCACATTTTTTAATTTATTCATAAGTAGCATACTTCATCATCTTCCTTCATCTGTTAAAGGAACTTTGTTTGTTGACGACCTGCAAATATCATGTCAGGGGTCCAACATGCGATTAATTGAGAGACAATTACAAACTGCTGTCAATAAACTAGCTGCATGGTGTGCTGAAAATGGCCATACTTTATCTCCTGGCAAGAGTAGTTGTGTCCACTTCTGCAGAAAGACAAGCCAGCATAATGATCCAGTGATTCACATCAATAATACACCAATACCTGTAGTCAGTGAGGTAAAATTCCTGGGAGTGATTTTCGACAGAAAATTGACCTTTCTTTCGCATGTTTTACATTTGCGGAAGAAGTGTGAGCGATCGCTTAATATCCTCAAGGTGTTATCAAATACATCTTGGGGTGCAGATCGCTCGTCACTCCTTCGGGTTTATCAATCACTGATATTGTCCCGCATTGACTACGGATGTGTTGTGTATGGATCTGCTAGGTCTTCTGTCTTACGCAAATTGGACACTGTTCATCACTCTGCCTTGAGAATATGTTCAGGCGCTTTTCGCACATCACCCGTCCAGAGTCTATATGTGATAAGTCAACAATTACCACTAGACCTGCGACGGATGCAGCTGTCTCTCAATTATTACGCTAAAGTTATATCGACTACTCATCATCCATTACGCTCAATGATTCCTAATGACTCTCTTAAGAGACTTTATGATGCTCGTCCAAGAAGCATCCCACCTTTTTTCACACGAGTTAAATCATATCTTACATTAACTGACCTATGTGATTTGCGGATTGAATCAGCAAACTACTATACTCATCCGCCTTGGTATAGCCCAACATTTGCTTTTATTGATTCCTTTACTCATTTTGTAAAATCCGACACAACACCTATTGTCTTTCAACAGCTATTCTATTCTCATCGCTGTCAGTATCAATCTTACAAACCTGTATTCACAGATGGCTCTAAAACAGCAAAACATGTTGGCTGTGGTATTTTTATTAACAATACCTCGTAGAGTTACAGCCTACATTTGTCCTGCTCCATCTTTACTGCTGAAGCAACAGCTGTCTACCACGCACTTCAGCTGGTGAATACAGAAGAGTATCGACAAATTTGTATTTACACTGACAGCATGAGTGTTTTGCAGGCTTTGAGAGACAATAGTTTTAATTTTCATCCTGTTGTGTCTAGAATTTCCATAGTATTGGAATCCCTTGCTGGCAAGGGTTTTAAAATTTTATTTTGTTGGGTACCAAGTCACGTAGGTCTTGATGGAAATGAGAGAGCGGATGCGGCTGCAAGGACCGCATCAGGTCGAATTTCACCATCTGTTCCGCTCTCTGATGTGAAAAAGGGTGTTAAGACATTCATACATTCTCTTTGCCAGGAGTCATGGAGCATGCAGGTCGGCAACAAACTACAAAACATTTTCCCATACCTCACCACATTACCAATTTTACCGTTACGAAGTGCCGATGTTCGATTAACTCGCCTTCGTATCGGACACACACGTTTCACACATAGACATCTATTTCTAAGTGAATTAAACCCATGGTGTGAAACGTGTGATGAACCTTACACAATTCATCATATTTTAATATCATGTCATTATTTTAACCATCAACGTTTACAATATTTTAAAACTGATATTTTAACTATGTCTGAATTATTGGGGGAGCCACCCCACAGAAACCTTTTCGCTTTTTTAAAGGCGATTGGGTTTCTTAATTTTATTTAAATTTTACTACTTTAATTTTATAAGATTGATTATTATTTTCATTTTACTTAATTTAGATTTTAAAAATATATATACACCTATTTTTGTTTTTTAATCTTATAATGTTGAGTCTGGGTTTTCATATTAAAGTCTTATTATAAAATTTTATTTCTTGGCACAGCTTGTCCTTTACTGGACCTTGTGCCATAAAACCCAACTCACTGCTGCTGCTACTATTATATCAGCTTATAACCCCGCATGCATAGCACTTCAGGAAACCTTCCTGAAGTCTACAAATAACATCACTATGCGTGGGTTTCAATGCTTTAGAAAAGACTGTGGTAACGATGGTGCAGTGTCTGGAGGTGTTTGTATATTAACATCTAATGATTTCCCCAGCACTGTCCATCCAATCAATACAACCCTACAGGCTGTAGCTGTCAGAATTCACACAACTTGTCTGATTAGAGTCTGTAGTTTGTATTTACCACCACATGATGTCATCCGCCAAGAAGAACTTGATGCATTAGTTGATCAGCTGCCTTCACCATATTTGTTATTCGGTGACTTTAACGGTCATAATACTTTGTGGGGAAGTGATGATACCAATTCTCGCGGTCGTCAGATTGAGGGTTTTATTTCTGATAATGGCCTCTGTCTGATGAACACCGACGAGAAAACATACTTCCACACACCCACAAGGACATTTCATTCTCTCGATCTCGCCATTTGTTCACCGTCACTTCTGCCGTTGTTAAATTTAACAGTAGGGAATGATCTGCATAACAGCGATCATTTCCCACTCGTCATCTCCCAGACTGGAGGTAGTAGTGTACGAAATTGTCAACCTACTTACGTGTACAGTCGGGCAGATTGGACGTTATTTACACAATTGGCAGTCGTTGATAATAGAATGGTTATGATCGAGAATATTGATAATGCCGTGTATAAAGTCACTGAAACACTTATTAGTGCAGCTGATAGAGCAATACCTAAAAGTTCTTCTAAACCAAAACGGCGTTGCAAACCATGGTGGAACAATGAATGCCAACAAGCATATAAAAAGCAAAGGAAGTTATGGGGGCTTTTCCGGAGGTACCCCAAAACGGAGAATCTTATTGCCTTTAAGAGAGCAAAAGCATTAGCTCGCAGAGCTCGTCGACGAAGTCAGAAGGAATCCTGGTCTCGCTATGTTTCTTCAATAACATCTTCCACATCTAGTAAGCAGTTATGGAGAAAAGTGAAAGCAGCCAATGGTATCTACTCGGAATTCTCCATTCCCGTATTGAAATCCGGAGCTGCTATATACTCTTCTCCTATTGACATTGCTAATGTCTTTGGTGAAACATTTGCTAGTGTCTCAAGCTCTGACAATTATAGTCCTTCGTTTTTAAGGACTAAAAGTCGAGCTGAGCAAATGCCAATTCGTTTCAACCATAGACAAGCTTTGCCTTATAACTGCGAATTTCGGATGTTGGAATTGAAGCGAGCATTACAGCAGGCCAATAATACCAGTCCAGGACCTGATGGAATTAGCTATCTTATGCTTCGACATTTAAGTCCAGATTCCCTGTTGAACTTATTATATTTGTTCAATAGGATCTGGACTGAAAATGGATTTCCAACACTCTGGTGCGAAGCAATAGTAATTCCGGTCCTTAAGCCTGGTAAGGATCCTTCAGAACCTTCAAATTATCGACCTATAGCTCTAACGAGTTGCCTTTGTAAGACTCTCGAACGTATGGTCAATGCCCGTCTCGTACATGTCTTAGAAGAAAATAAATGTATACATGTAAATCAGAGTGGATTCCGTAAAGGAAGATCCACTCTTGATAACAATACACACTTGGAAACCCAAATCCGCAACGCTTTTGTGCGGAGAAACCATCTGGTTTCCATCTTCTTTGACATCGAGAAGGCATACGACCGTATGTGGCGATATGGAATTCTCCGTTCATTATATGATTTTGGCTTTAGGGGTAATCTCCCGATATTCCTAGAAAACTTTCTACGCTGCCGTACTTTTAAAATACGTATTGGATCCTCTACATCCAATACTTTTATCCAAGCCGAGGGTGTTCCCCAAGGCTCCATTTTAAGTGTCACTCTTTTTAACCTTTACATTAGTGACATTCTTCGTCTTCTTTCACCTTCAGTTTATGGCACTATGTATGTAGACGACCTGCAAATATCTTGCCAAGGATCGAACATGCGTTTAATTGAGAGACAACTACAAACATCTGTTAATAAAATAGCTGCATGGTGTGCAGAGAATGGCTTTACGCTATCTCCTAGCAAGAGCTGCTGTGTCCATTTCTGCAGGAAGACCAGTATTCACAGTGATCCTGTTATTCATCTAAACAACACTGCAATACCCGTGCTCGACGAGATTAAATTTCTTGGTGTGACATTCGACCGAAAGTTGACCTTTCTTCCGCATGTTTTATATTTGCGGAAGAAGTGCGAGCGATCGCTTAATATCCTCAAGGTATTATCTAATACTTCTTGGGGTGCTGATCGCTTGTCACTCCTTCGTGTCTATCAAGCACTCATTTTATCTCGTATTGACTACGGAAGTGTAGTGTATGGATCTGCTATGTCTTCTGTTTTACGCAGACTGGACACTGTGCATCACTCTGCTTTGAGAATTTGTTCAGGCGCATTCCGCACATCACCCGTCCAGAGTCTTTATGCGATTTGTCAGCAATTGCCTTTAGACCTGAGACGAATGCAGCTGTCTCTCAATTACTACGCTAAAATTATGTCTAACATTCAACATCCTTTACGATCCTTGGTATATACACCTGCCTTACAGAGATTATATGATGCTCGACCAAATAGCATCCAACCCTTTATCAGTCGAATTAAATCTCAACTCTATTTAACAGACCTACATGGTGTCCGTTTTATTAAAACGGACTTACATTCACATCCGCCCTGGTATGATCCACAGATTAATATTATTAATCCATTTGCTCAGTTTAGAAAATCGGACACAACCTCAACGATTTTTCAACAGCTTTTCTTTTCACATCGCTGTCAGTATTCATCATACACGCCTGTATTCACAGATGGATCTAAAACTGCAGGACATGTTGGCTGTGGCGTATTTTACGCATATACCAGTTATGGTTACAGCCTTCATACGTCCAGCTCCATCTTTACAGCTGAAGCTACCGCCATTCATCAAGCTCTTCAGCTTGTGAATACAGGAAATTATAATAAACTTTGCGTGTATACTGACAGTTTGAGTGTATTAGAAGCGTTGAAAAATTCAAATTATTGCCATCCTATTGTGTCCAAAATTTTCGGAGCATTGGATTCCCTTGCTGGCAAGAAATATGACATCATTTTCTGTTGGGTCCCAGGTCATGTAGGTCTAGAGGGAAATGAAAAGGCAGATGCAGCTGCTAAAGCTGCATCGTCCTCACTCCATTCATCTGTCCCTCTATTCGACGTGAAAAGGGTTGTTAAAAGATTTGTAAATTCTCTATGGCAGGAGTCCTGGAATATGCAGGTCGCAAACAAACTGCGTGCCATCTTTCCATACCTCATCCCATCATCTGTTTTACCGTTACGAAGAGCAGATGTCAGATTGACTCGCCTTCGTATCGGACACACACGTTTCACACACAGACATTTGTTTCTAAATGAATTGAATCCATGGTGTGAAACGTGTGATATACCATATACTGTTAATCATATTTTAACCTCATGCTCATATTTTAACATATACCGTTTTAAATATTTTGCCACTGACCTTTTAACCATGTATGATTTCGTGGGGGAGCCTCCCCACCGAAACCTTTTTTCTTTTTTAAGGGAAATTGGTTTCCTTAATTTTATTTAAATTTGTTGAATTTTACTTAACTTTAATTTACTTATACATTTTAGATTTTAAAATAAATATATACATTTATTTTTGTTTTTTAACCTTTTAATGTTGAGTTTGGGTTTTGTTCAAAATTTTTAAATTCGGTTTAAAGCTTAATTCTTGGCGCAGCTTGTCCTTTTTGACCTTGCGCCACAAAACCCAACCAACCAACCAACCTTGGCCTCTGCTTCAGGTAAACGGGAGGTGTGTTGTGGTCCTCAGCACATCAATCGGCTTTATGGATCAAACGATCGGTACATCTACTGGGTGACTCGTTAAGGGTGGAGACCACTTCAGGGATGTGCTGTGAGCGTATAGGGACTGGCTAGCACTGGTGCAGTTGACTTGCATCCCCTTGTAGGACTCCGTGGTGGGTGGTGCTGTCGGTCCCTGAATATGTTTAAATCGCATATGAATACCAAAACTTTCTCCTCACTCCCACGGGAGCAACAAATGTTAATATAATACTCCAAATATTTTACTGTAAAAAGAATTGGGGGTTCTTTTGAACCTGTTTCCCCTTTGCTTATCGAAAAGGGTATTACTTCTTATCTAGGAGAAGTGAAAGCTATAAAAAAGTTACGTTCGGGTTGCATGTTAGTCGAAACTTCATCCAAAAAACAGTCTATTCTGATACAAGCTATGAAAGCAATAGGTGACATAGCAGTTACTGTTGAACCACATAGCAATTTAAATTTCTCCAGAGGTGTTATTTCTGTAGAGGACTTGTTTCATACGCCGACAGATGAAATATTGGAAAACCTACAAAGCCAGAAAGTCTGTGCTGTCAAGCGAATTACCATCAAGCGAGACGGTATTGTCCTAAATACAAAACATCTAATTTTGACGTTCGCGACACCAGACTTGCCACAATTTATAAAAGTCGCTTATATGAGGTGTTCTGTTCGGCCATATATCCCAAGTCCTCTTAGATGTTTCCAGTGCCAACGTTTTGGCCATTCTAAAATAGCTTGCAGGGGTACACTCACTTGCGCCCGTTGTTCTGACGTTGGCCATGATAGTCTTACCTGCAATGCTAGAGAAGTGTGTGTTAACTGCAAAGGCAATCACACTTCTTACTCTCGAACTTGTCCTGCTTGGCAACTGGAAAAAGAAATAACCACTCTGAAAATTAAAAACAACATAACTTATCCGGAGGCTCGACGGTTAATCACTTCACGCACTCCAGTACCTGGCGTTAGCTATGCTGCTGCAGCCAAAAAGGTCACTCGATCTTGCAGCACTCAAACAGAAGATTAATCATGTCGTTCAGTTTGTTTGCACTCAAAGGTTTCGAATGCGACCCAGCCTATCCCCGCTTTCACAAAAATGTCAGCAAAGTCTAAATCATTGAAAGCTAGAAAACTGAAACTATCTAAGGAAGGCCCTCGAAAGTCTTCCTTAACTTCGAAGAAAGCCCTTCTTGCTATGGATGCAGACTCTGTTAAACTGCATCCCTCAGATGATGATTTAAGCTTAGAAGATTCATCTGAGATGACCATTAGTAACAGTGATAATGGTTAGTTTATATTCCATTAATGACTTCCTTTGTTTCCTGGAATTGTCGTAGTTTCCGGCCTCGAATTGATGATGTCAAATCCATCATCTCCTACTACAATCCTGTATGTGTGGCTCTCCAGGAAACATTCCTGAAGCCCACTATTGGCTCTAAACTACGAGGATTTCAATGCTACAGAAATGATTATGATGGTAGCGCCACTGCAAGCGGTGGTGTTTGTATTTTCACTTCCAACAGATTCCCTAGCACAGCACATCAGCTGCGCACTACACTGCAGGCTGTCTCTGTCAAAATTTATACTACATGTCTAATCACTGTCTGTAGCCTTTATTTACCACCAAATGACATCTTTCAAGCTGAAGAACTAAATGAATTAGTTGATCAACTCCCAGCTCCATTCTTATTGCTCGGTGATTTTAACGGTCATAGTCCTTTGTGGGGTAGTGATGATACGAATTCTCGCGGTCGTCAGATTGAGCAGTTCATATCTGATAACTCTCTCTGTCTGCTAAATACCGACGAGAAGACTTATTTCCACGAACCTACAAGGACATTTCACTCTCTTGACTTAGCTATTTGTTCTCCGTCACTTCTGCCGTTGCTGAATTTCACTGTTGGAAATGACCTTTTCAACAGCGATCATTTCCCTCTTATCGTGACTCAGACTGGAAGTAATAATGTGTCCCATAGGCCACCGAATTACGTGTACAGTCGAGCCGATTGGGTTCTTTTCACGCAATTGGCCGTGATTACGGAAACAAGAGTGAAGAGAGATGTGATTGATGATGCCGTTAAATATGTCGCTGACACAATAATCAAAGCTGCGGATGTTGCTATTCCTAAAAGTTCTTCTCTTCCTCGTAAGCTTATGAAACCATGGTGGAATGAAGAGTGCCGACTATCTTATAAGAAACAAAGGAAGCAATGGAATATTTTCCGAAGATACCCTACTACGGTGAACCTTATTGCCTTTAAAAAAGCCAAAGCCCAAGCTCGTAGAGTAAGACGCCAGAGTCAAAGAGAATCTTGGATTCGTTATGTGTCTTCAATTACCTCATCGACATCTAGTAAACAATTGTGGAGGAAAGTAAAAGCAGCCAATGGTATTTACCAGGATTATTCCATTCCTGTTTTAAAAACTGGAGCTGCTGTGCATTCCTCAACGGT
>JAPDSC010154777.1:0-10835 GCA_026290005.1 Latrodectus geometricus
GATGATAGCTGTAAATAGCAAAAGGTTTAAAATAGGTTCTGGAAAGCTTGAAGTAAAATGAAAGTAAAAAGTGCAGTAAAAATTACATAAAAAAAAAAATCAGTAAAAATTACATAGAAAAATGCTGTAAAAATTACAGCAAAAAGAACTGTGAAAATTACAGCAAAAGATGCTGCAAAAATTACAGTTAAATATGCTGAAAACTTTTTACGGATATGCTGTAAATTTACAGTAGATTATACTGGCGCCCAAATTGCCAGCACTTTTTGCTGTAAAATAACAGTGTTTTTTTTTAGAGTGTACCTTGAAAAATTTTGCTGGCCTGATAATTTTTTACAGACTTTCTGCACTTTTTTTTTTTTTTTTTTTTTTTTTCATATTCGGACATTGCTTCGTAATTGGAATTTTTATGCTTAGATGTGAAATGACGAGACATGTTATATTCTTTGAAGACATGACATGTTATATTCTTGCTACAGCTTCATTGCAGAAAGACACACTGGTTTATCTTTTACAACTGAAAAAAAAATATTTCCATGTCCATTCATCATTAAAAGCGCGCCACTCTGAATTAACTTTACGTTTTTTAGTAGCCATTTTGAGGTTGAAATATTTTACGAATAACCCAAACAAGCACTAGCTACGCTATACTTTTAATAATTTCACCACTATTCACAATGACACTATATGTCCACAATCTTTCAACACGCAATCAATAGTATTAGAACTCGCGCCAAAAGAAAAAGCCGCTAGATGGAGCTTAAAATGCTCAGTCTGCCACATGGGAGGTCTAATTCACCTATATTGAATTTCTATATGTCTGCTCCACAAGAAAAAGATAATGCTTGTTGGCTCCAATCTACAGATATAACTAAAAAATAACTTCCTCTTTTAACACTTTACGGATTAAAAACTGCCTGTGTTTTCTATTTCCTTCGATTTATGTTTTGTAGAGTAAAAATAGAGAATGTAAACTGATTACCAGCTCTTTGAAAAAAAGGAAGAAAGAATACAATATTTAAACAAAGTAGAAAAGGAGATGGATATATAATATATGAATATTCCTTTTAATTTGCCTCTGATTGGCAAATTAAAATTCTATCCGTGGGCCGAATAGAACCTTCCGGTGGACCGGAGTTGGCCCGCGGGCCGTAATTTGCCCATCCCTGCCCTAGACAGTGGTACGACTTTGGCTCATAGATGGCAGTACTATCTGGGTCAACCAATTTACAGATAGGAAGTCAGAGAAGACCCAACACCCCCAGAGGTATTAATTTGAAATGGGAACATTCTATGGAGGACATATTTCATATCTTCACTTTTTTAAGTGATTTTCTCTATTTTTCCAAATTTTCTCATGCTCCACCCAAATGGCTCTAAGCAAACGTCTTATGAGACTTCACCTTTTGGCGGAAACCTCACCTCCTCTCCATCCAGCACTCTTGACTCCTCCCATACTCCATTTTACTATTACATGATTTTTTTCTCTCATATGAAGAAGTAAAAGCAGCTTCGCTGCTATATGCTTTGTTATTTCAACAAGTCTAAGTCTATGGAGGACATTTCAAACACTAGATATTTTACGTGTCCCAGGCCCCATAAGTGAACACGACAGATCTTCGGATAAGCAGGGATTCAAACTCATTACCTTCCGGTTACGAGAACGAAGTCTAACCAAGCAGTGTACCTCGGACCTTTTGGCTCTTACATTATTTGCTACCATAACATTCCTTCTTTTATTTCTAACATCATTGGTTACGCCTCTTTTTTCTTTCTCTCTTTTATAGACACCATTTAGGTTTCTTAGGGATAAAGAGAATTGGATATGCTCTCAGAGTGAAAAAAATGCAAGAATTCAGTAAGAGATAATTTGTACTCCCTTTTTATTTATTAAATTTTCCAGTATTTAACTGCAGTTTTGTATATTTTGTTTCATACATAATCCTTTTTCTTCGACACAGATGTTAACTTCATTGACCACGTCTTTTTTCATAGACTCTTAGGTTCGTTATAAATAAAAACGTTTTTAGAACTCCTAAATCCCACAACTGTAGTTGGGTAAAAAAAAAAAAAAAAATCGTAACCCCACAGTTATAATAATGTCATTTAGTTTTTTCTTTAAACAATTTATTTTTAATTTTTTACACGGCTTTCTAGAATATTCTTAATATCATCAGCATTTAAAATAGACATTACTTGATTACAATCAAGAATTTTAAAGTCATAAAGATTTTCTTATTTTAAATGTGTGTATTATTAAAAAGATATTCAATCCTTTTAAATATAACTGCTTATTTTATTAGCAATTTTTATATTATATAATGATAAATTTTAAAATAATTTGAATGATTTTTCAAACACAGATATCTTAATGAATACAATGTTTTTAAAATAAATATAAAAAAAGTAAATTTTTAAAAAATTCTGCCAAGGAATTAAAATATTTTAATATGTATAGAAATTTTGCAAATTTGCAGTTTACAATTTATTTTTAATTATAAAATTAACTACCAGTACTTTATTTGCTTATAGTTAAAGGAGTTTTTAACAGCACATGTTGCAATCATTGACGTGCGAGGCATGGTCGTACATATAAAATAAAGGAACGCATCGCTTGGAGTCCTGAGAATCTAAGTGATTCTGACAGCAGGAATAACGTTTTTAATTTTTTTTGCTGTTATTCCTGTCAAAGATGCTGTTTCTTGACTCCTCAGAATTATGATTATAATTACAATTTTTTTTTTTGAAAGATATCATCATTATGTTCCACTACAGGACTGTCCAGACCAAATTTGATCTCGTTATTTTACAAATAATCAAACAGATTGCATACAAATTAACAAACAGATTGGAGGGCCGCACAGATAAAAAAACGCATTTTTTAAAGAAAAAGGTTTAATATAGTTACTATGTAATTGTTATATTAAATTATGTATTACTGCTTCATTAATTTATCTTTTACAATCCTTTAGTATCAACATTAATATTAGTACGCATCAGTGTTGCCAGACCAAATGCGTATGTGAGTTATCTGACAGCGAAGATTTATATTTAGATTTTATATAAAATTCATTGTGGAATACGCACTTTCACAAAGAGGGATACTGCCTATCATTGAATCCATTTTTAAGCCAAGATTGGTTAATATGGGGAAACGCACGCCCGGGAGCTTAAAAAAAATCTGTTCCAGACTTTGTCCTGTTCTCGTAAAAGGGATCTGATAGTAGGTCACATAATTCGAATTTATAATGAATCTTTACATTTTCAATTGCGATTGTTAATGGGTGAGTCTGCAAATCACTGCTCAAACTCCACAATTACATCGTCAATATACTTCAGGTGAGCCTCAAGGAACATCCTTCAAAATTTTCCATCTCTGTATAATGTTCTTTGCTACTCGGAAAGAAAGAAAAATTATCCTGTTCTAGTGACGTTTTGAACAATTTTAGTTTACTTCTAAGACCATTCACATAACCATACAAGTGGCAATATTGTGTCTTTTGCCTTGTAACTTCAAATTTAATTCGTTCAAGTATTGTTTTATATCAGTTAAAAATGTAAGATCAGCCAAGAATAAAATTCAGCCAGACAAAATTGCATACAATTTTGCAGTTAAAAAGTGCCCGATTTTATTTCATTGTTTAGAAATAAAGTATTATTTCTAAAAAATTAAAATAATTTAACTTTTTTTTCCTTTTTGTAAAAAAAAAATAAAATAAAATAAAAAGTTTAAGGCACCCCCAAGCACTAAGCCATTTTATTTCGGAGCGTAAAAACAAATCTCCATAGGTCGCATCAATTTCGATTAAAAAAATATCGAAATTATCTATGATTCAAAACTTTGTTTTCGCCTCTAATGAAATTTGTTATTCTAACAACAAAATTCATGGCATTTATGTTTGGTGCGAAGATTGTCCACATAAGGCTTCCTGGTGTATGATGCAGTGGAACAATGGGCAATTAATGCCAGTTTCTTTAAGAAATCCCGCGTATTCTGTTACTGTTCCCGTCATAGCTTTTGCTTCATCATCAGTTACAATGTACGAACAGTTTTGAAATCCTCTGTAGTCTATGACAGTTTTATTGATAGCTAGATAGATATCTGAGCTTTAGTTGTTTCGTGTAACGGTATCAAATTTAACATTTCATCCGTAATAGTAAAATCTTTTGAAATGCAATGAACAAATATTAATAACTGACTGATTTCTGTCTGCTCGGTGCAATCATCCAAACATATTGAGTAGTATTCGCAATCCAAAATGCAATCAAATATAATTTTTTTCGAAACATAATCGTCTATATCATCTACTCGTTGCGCCTTTGTTTAGTGAGATAATGCTACAGATTCAAACTTTTTCACCAACTTTAGCTGCATGAAGCATTGAGCCATTGAAACTGTGCATTTTTTCATTAAAATTCCATCACTGATTTTTTTTTTTTTTTTTTTTTTTTTTTGCTAATAGTAATTAAACTTCATAAGACGTAGTCAAACTTTTGCTCATTATCTGTATTTTTTACTTTTGAAAACACTTTTATTTGATGTATGTTTTTTTATTTTTTTATTCGGTTACAGTAATTTTTCTTGCTTCACCAACATGTTTTTCATACTTTTCTTCATGTTAAGTAGTATAGTGTCGTTTCACATCGTATTCCTTATTCACCAACAAAACTTGCACTCAAATCATACACTGAATTTTATTGTTATTGTTGCAGATCAGATAGTTTAATTCTCATTTTTGTCCTTGAATACACGATTTTAATCATTTACTTTTTCACTTCTTCACAGACATATAATGAAGCTTTTTATTTCATGTTCACTATAGAGTTCTGTTTACTCTTTAATTAAATCACAAGTATAAATTGACAAAAGAAATAAATGAAAGAGTAAGCTCGATTTACAGACAACTACTACTATTACTAAGCAGCTACTACACAACACTCGTCACGTCAAATGACAACCAATAAATAAACGACAATCAACAGCCAATGTTTGTTCACTCTCCGATTCTGGCATTTTGGCGGGAAGGCTCGCCCGACGGTTAGCGGGGAACAGTTACGGAATCTAATAAATCTATTACGCAATCTAATAAATCCATTTTAATTTTAACGACCTTCTCTGTTGAATCGTGCGGCTTTTGAAAAGATCAAAACGGAACAGTGCAACTTCTGTTATTCTGCCCAACGGCCTTGAGTGGAGACAATTGTGTGAATATGGCGTTAGACACACACACACTAGTCTGGACGGGACCCACAAATATGTATGTACAAATTCTATATTTTAATTATTTATTTACATAATACCATATAAAAAAATAATATCATTTCTACCAACAAAATCTGGAAAAAAATGGAAAAATTTATTCTTCCGTTATAATATTAAAAACCCAACCGCGGGCCATGCTTTGGACAGTGCTGTACTAGAATAACGGTTGAAAGAATAAATTTCTTTAAGCCGTTTATATATGATTAACTCTCTACATTGCTTTTTCTGGCATATTCAAAATTCTATCAACAATAAAAATGATCATTACTTGATTAAAATAAAAAAAAAACCGTTTTAAAGCGATAAAGGCTTTTTTTTATTTTGAATGTGTGTGTGTATTCAGAAAAATATATTTAATCATTTTACAGGTAATTGCTAATTTTGCAGGCAAGTTTTATTTTAATAGTGCTTACACATAAATTTTAAAATAATGTGAATTATTAATTTTCAAATATAGATATATCAATCACAATGAAATGTTTTTAAAATAAATACAAAAAAGGATATTTCAAAAAAAAATCTGCTAAATAATAAAAAATTTTAGTATTTATTAAAATATTTTGAAGATTTCCAATGTACAATTCATATTTCCTTTTGAAACTAACTTAACTACCACTAATTTATATTTCTGCAGTTAATAGCGAATTTATAAGCACATGATATCTCTGACGGAGTTCGTGCCATGGTCATGCGTATGCTACGAAGGATCGTAAACCTATAACTCCAGCGAATCTGAGTGATTCTGAATTCAGGGTAAAACGTTCTTCGTATTTTTCGCGAATTTATAGGTATAACAGTCAAATGTAGTTTTTATTTTTGACTGCTCTCTCACACACACAGAATCTAAGATTACAAATTTGATGTATAATTTGAGTACAGTATTATTCAATAAATATCAGTTTGTGTAATGTATTTTTCTTGATGCAAAAATTATAAAAAACAGTTGCGTATTATTTTCCTATATCATTTTAAAGCAGATATTATAAGTTAATTACATTGGAAAATCATATACATTAACGATACAAATAAACATTAAATGCAGAAAGTAAGTTCTAAAATTTGTGAGTCTTCTGGTACATAAAAAAAATTGGGAGAAGAATTTTCCCTAGAAAAATGGTTGAAACAATCAAATCCTTGTTTTCATTGCAGAATGTCTAGCAGTTTTGCATATATTTATGAAAAAGAGAAATATTCAATTGAAACAACCGTTGATAAAATAAACTTTCTGATCAAAAGTTATTATTATTTTTAATTTATTATTTGTTAATATTGTTTATGTATTATTTATAACATATGAACAATATTAATATCTTAAATATTTTCAATATTTCTTTTCTAGATAATAAGAATAATTGCATAAGAAATATTTTTTTTCTATCTATATTAAATACATTTCCAATCGCAGATATTAAATGATTTCTTTTTTAAAATTTTTAGAACTGATATATTCGACTTTCTAAAGAAATTATGTTGAAGAATGTGAACCCTTATTTTCTTCCAATGAAGGATACCATTTCGAAAACTGTTAACTGTGAGGATTTACAGAATACAATTTATTTTTATCAAAAAACAAACTTAAGTTTATTTATTTGCCTGCATTCAATAATACATTTATGAGGGCACGATATTGTTGGAATTGTACATGCTTTGGTCGTACATTATACATAATAAAGGAAAGATTAATGAAGCAGTCCTGTGAATCTCTCTAGCTCTGAGAACTAGAAATAACCTTCTGAATCCTTTTTTCAAATTTGTTTTCGAATTGCAGTCTAATTTCTTTTAATATATTGCTAACTTTTATAATAGAAATCTAAATATTTCTCACTTTTACATGGTAAATTAAAAATTAAACCATTTATTTATAGAAAAATATCCTTTAAAAATAGGTAATGATGTTCTTATCACAGCACTGAATTTTACAAGATAACAAAAAATGATAAGCATGCACATTCATTTCCTTCAATATTCGGATATCTTGTTTAAGAGAAAAATTTGATTTTTTAAGTTCGTTCTAAACAGGAAAATTAGCAGGTCTATTGCTTAAAAGTCAAACTAGCTGTTACTTAGGGAATCCTATTTTGAAATGGTTTTTAATTTTTAATTGAGAAGATACTTCAAATTTACCAAAGAATAATAACACTTAGTGATCTAAATCCTCCTAAAAACTAGCATTATGATCAGCGAATTCTACATTTAGCATATAAAATGATTGACTTATTGATTTCTCTTGGTTAATCATGGTATAGCTGACGTAAACCAACAATAAAACAGAATCTAGGTATCTGGGAAGTAATTAAAATTACAGGTTCATGTTACAAATAATTTCTTTATTGATTCTGACCTTCCGTGTCATCTCAGAGTGAGTTGTTAAAATATTCTAGTAATTTTAGTTAATTTATTAGATTTTCTGGAAAATTTGATGATACACTGAAGAGCTACAAAATACTAGTACACCCGCCTAGTATCGTGTAGAACTCACAGAAGTGCCGCAACGCGATGTGGCATGGACTCGACTAATGTTTGAAGTTGAGCTGAAGATAATTGGTACCATGAACCCTGCACGTTTGTCCATAAATATACAAGAGTAGGAGGGATGGAGTTATTTTCGAAACAGCGCATTTCAGTGCATCCTAGATATATTCAATAATATCTTGGGATTTTGGTAGCTGGCGGAAGAGTCTAAAATCAGAATATTTCTGGAGCTACTCTGTAGCAATTCTGGACGTGTGAGGTGTCGTAATATTTTGTTTAGAATTCCCCAAGTTCACCAGAATGCACAATGTACAATGATTCTGGTAGGTGATAAAACAGGATACTTACGTATCTGTCATTTGTCATATATAACGCCAATTGCTCTCGCTCTATACCACCACGGAACCTCTAACAGCTTCAATAGTTTCCAACTGACATGTAGAGTCCATGACTTCATGAGGTTGTTCCTATACTTGTACTCATCCATTCACTCGATACAATAGGCAACGAGATTCATGAGACCAATCAACTGTTCAATGTTGGTGTTGATGATCCAATGAGAGGCGTAAAATTTTGTGTCGGGTAATCGTAAAGAGTACGAGAATGAATCTTCGGCTTCGAGAGCCCATTTGATGATGTTTCGTTGAATGAACCCCAAATTTACACTTGTTGAAGGCCCATCATTGAAATCTGCAGCAATTTTTGATAGGGCTACACGTCTGTTACGTTTAATGATTCCTGCAATCGTCATTGGTTTCATTCATGCATGATTTTTTTCTGGCCGCAGTGATGTCGAAGAGTTGTTATTTTACCGGATTCCCTATATTTATGGTACACTCATGAAATGGTCATACCTGAAAATCCAAATTTCATTGCTATCTCGGAGATGCTACCCAAATAGCAAACATTGTCCTGTGTACATCCCACGGATATCAAGAAAATCCATTTTTAATCCTCGGATATGTTGAATATGATTCAGACGCCCCCATTCAGGAAGTTTTTATGATATTCTGAGATGCTAGAAAAGATAATCTGAGTATGTTCTTTGTTGCGCTCAGTTGAATACCTGCTTACAAACATCTTAAAAGGATCTTTTACATCCTAGTTTGTACCAGCCATTTATAACTTTTCTGAAAAAGTCTTTTGAATTGTATTCTAAACTGGGAAAAGATGTCCAACATTATATTCTAGGTTCTATGTAACTTGTGTTTTCAGTAATAAATGTTGTTTATAGTAAAAATTGCGTTCAGTTAATTTTTACAATAAATAATATTTATTGTAAAAATTACCAAATATCACAAACATACAATAGGCACTCTTTTAAATTTATCACACTGGATATACATTTCGTTATCAAAATAATATAAACATCTTAGATTTATACATAATTACTAATTAGAATTTTGTATTACCACCTTTGGAACGTAATATAGCTGAGATTTGCATATGTATCGATTCATATAAGTGTTGAATACTGTTTATATGAGAATTGACAATCATAGAGAGAGTGGGAAAATTCTAGGAGAAATATCCGTGGAAGATATCGATTCAATAATGAATGCTCTAAAATAAACCTCGATGATGAACGCTGTAAAATAAACCGAAACGGTTCAATTATATTAAGGTTGGCTCACTGCGCCGGCCCAGCTATGTATTTAAATTCCTCCTCTTGTTTATTAAACTGTGACAGGATTTGTCATCTGCATGAATAGAATCATTATCATTCTGGAAAATACTATCTCCAGTAAGAAATAAAATTTACATAAATAAGATGTTGAAAGTACCACTGGCGCCATCTAAGGCCAGTTAGAAGAAGTAAAAGCTGAAATTTCAAAATTGTTTTAGTTTTAAAAATGATTACTAATCGTAGAGGGAATCAGTCTTAACACAGCTAAGGGTCTCTTTTTTATGACTATTAAAATTGACCAGATAGCAATGATAATAAATTGGAACGTTTTGGACTTCATAATTTATGATGGAATATAAATTTTGTAAACTTAAAATCTAAATGATGAAATAATCACAGTTAACATTCCTTAATTTTATCCTATTTACTGCTGCTAAAATGAAATTCTTCGTTAGAAATTTGTTTTACTAATTTCTAATTGTTTCAATGAAGAAATGTAAACTCCTATCTAAATTTGTGCAGTATAAGTAAACAAATGGTCGTATATAACTATTACACTAATGGCCATTAAAATTGCTACACCAAAAAGGTGACATGATACAGACCTGAAATTTATACGAAAGGAAGAAGGTGCTGTGGTATGCAAATGATTAGCTTTTCAGCGCATTCAGACAAAGCAGGCGCCAGGAGCGACACCTATATTGAGTTTAAATGAGGAAATTGTTCAGCCGGTTCCTCATACACAAATTGCATTTGAACGTTGTTGCCTGGTGAAAAGTTGTTGTGATGCCTCTTGTAAGAAGGAGAAATGCGTACCAGCACGTTTCTGACTTTGATAAAGGTCGAATTGTAACGTACCGGGATTGCGGTTTATCTTATCGCAGTATTGCTGCTCGCGTCGGTCGAGATCCAATGGCTGTTAGCAGAATATGGAATCGATGGGTTCAGGACGGTAATACGGAACGCCATGCTGGATCTCAACGGCCCCCTATCACTAGCAGCCGAGAAGACAGGCATATTATCCGCATGGCCGTAATGGATCGTGCAACCACGTCACGAGCCGTGAGTCAAGAAACGGGGTCCTTTGGAACACAACAAGTGTCTGCCCGAACAGTTCGACGACGTTTGCAGGAGCATGGACTCTCAGCTCGGAGACCATGGCTGCGGCTTCCTTTGACGCTGCGTCATAGACAGGAGCGCCTTCAATGGTGTGATCAACGACGAACCTGGGCGCACGAATGGCGAGACGTCATCTTTTCAGATGAATCCAGGTTCTGTGTACAGCATCATGATGGTCGCATCCGTGTTTGCATCGTGGTTAACGCACACTGGCAGCGTGCATTCGTCATCGTCATACTGGCCCATCACCTGGCGTGATAGTATGGGGTGCCATTGGATACACGTCTCGGTCACCTCTTGTTCCCATTTGTTGTCCTCGAAGACGATAACATATTAGCAGTGTCACATGCACAG
>JAPDSC010154779.1:0-14446 GCA_026290005.1 Latrodectus geometricus
GGGGTGTAAAATACAGTACTTGTAGTAGCTTCTGATATGAATTTCTTAACTTCCATGCTCTCTACAGTGTTGTTGAGGGCCCAATGGAATTGAACTTGGGTTGGATCAGCGTCTAATTCACAAGTGATTTTTAGTGTTTCTTGTTTAGCCACACCAAAAACTTGCACTCCAGGGTTTTTACACACGGGTGCAACTAAAATGAGAAAATCGGGAAATTAAGCGCATAAAATAACGAGTGTTAAAAAATAATTATGAATATTTTCTAGAATTAGGATATCAAAAAGTCAATAATATAGGATATTCAAAAGACACGATAAGGAGAATTATTATATATTAGTATTATTATATATATTATTATTACTATATTACAACAAAAATTATATATATTATTATTATTATATATAGAATATCTCCAGTCAGAAATTGCATGAAATTATTTAGTTTTGAATTTAAAACAAAATTATAATTATTATACTGGTTAGAGCCTATGTAATAAATTATCAGTGGAAATAGCATTAATTATTTGAGACAGGTCATTACACCAAATTTTATCTTTTGAATTTGTCTCTCTATTACGCAAAAACATTTAAGAAAATTGAAACATATTTTTAAATCTAAAATAATTACATTAATTAGTGTCAATAGAATATATATCCTGAAACATATTTTACTTTCCAAAAAAACTTATTAATAATTGATATAACATAAATTTTAATATTAAGTTTTAATCTTAAACATAGTTTTAAATCTTGGTTTAAAATGTTTTAAATTCAGTGAAAATACTTTCATAAAGAACTAAAATTGAACCATCAAAAAAATGAATGTTAAAATATGTTACAACAAAAATTTATATAATTAAACATTTTATATATTTATTTCACCATATCAACAAATATATTTTATGACATTTTAGTCTAGTATTTTGAAATATCATCCCTTATTTTTATTACTATAGTTTTAATCTTATCTGATAAATAAAATTATATAATAATAAAATCTTAGTAGATATAAAAAAATATTATTTCATAAAATTTTTTCAGCAAAAATATTTTTCTGGAAAAATTGAAAGATTTAGTTTGAGTATTATTGTGTGTACTACTAATTTAAACTTATATTAGAGTATTTTGAAAATAACATAAATGGAGTTAATTTACATGATTTTCAATCTTTATTGTTTTAGTTATAATTTTTATTTAGTAATCTAGTCATTTATGACTGGATTACTAGATTATAGGCTAGCTGATTTTTAAAATTATAATTAATGATTTTCAATGCTCTAAATACATATTCCTCTGTTTTACATTTCAAAAGAAGCCGTATTATTATATAGATAAATAGTTTTAAAACTAGAAAAAAAAACAAATAGATCAGGAAAAATCTCAAGTTAGGAAACTAATTTTTAAAATAAATCTAAAATGAGTTTATAAGTTAATAAGTAAGGGAAATCAAAATTTTATTGAACAAGAAAGTGTACTATTCCATAGCTTCTATGAAAATTTCCAGAGGAAAGTAAATTTTTTTGATCTTTTTTGTTATCATAGCAAAAACAAACACATAATTTACGTGACACATTTTCTAAATGGGGGTTAAACCGAATGTGGGAAATGTTCTGTATCTCACTAGACATTCCACTCAAAAAAATAATCTTGTGAATAATACGTCAAAAAAAGATGAATATATTACGAATGTTTTAGCAGCGATCATAAAAATTATTTGATTTTCAAAATTTCGAAATATTGTTTAGATAATATTCAATATATCTTTAATTTACATCGTCAGAATTGAAATTATTTAAACCGTAACTTCAATAAGTTGAAAGCATTTTCACTCTTAGAAGCATTTTTTACATTATGTACTACAGATCTAATAAATTGCAGTTCTTTGAGCACATTAAAGTGATATATTAAAACAAATGTCCTTTTCACATTGATTTATTGCATTTTTGACTGGAATATGTTTAAGCAATGTGTTACAAAATCTTTTGTTCATGGGTACTTTAAAAAATATTATTTTTCCTAGGCTTCTCAAAACCATGATATAGAATGCTAAGTCAAAATCTGCATTATATTTCATGACTTTCAATGAAAGATTAAAAAGCCAGTAAAATATCCTGTTTTATCACAACTATGTACATAGCCAAAACATAGAACGCAAATTCATACATTTATATTAGGGAATCATAAAATATAGTTAAAACACTATTTATTCTAGGCTACTTTAAAATAATAAAATCAGTCAATACATTATTTTCTAAAATATCATTACGAATTATCTAATTATATCCACACATCAATGAAGTTTTTTTTTCCTTACATCATATCTTTAGATTTGTAATAGAAAAATTTTGAAAATAAATTTTACAACAAATTTTCTTATTTTGTTAATAATATGACGCAAAATATACAAGTAATTACATTAGCTAATAAAGAAGTTTAAAAATGTATATAAAAATGTGGAGAGTGTTATTTTTCTAAATGAAAAACGTGGATAATTGTATGTATATACAGTTATCTTGGGTTGATCCCAAAAATCTTATCCCTATTTGATGTGAAATCAATAGTTTTATTATTTTATGTGCTATTTAGGTAACACTTTTAAAATTCCTCACTCAGAGTTTATTCATTTTTTTTTATTCATCAATTTTTTTATTCATCTGAATAATAATATTAACAATTCAAATCCATTTTCATTGTTTTATGGATTATCATATACCAAAATATTAAGACCTATTGTAGATACTCTTTAATTTTAAACATTTTTGTAAGTTTATATTAAATATTATAATTTTTACTTGATTTTTCAAAATATATAATTTTAAAAAATACAGTCATTAAAATTAAAAAAATAAAGTATTTTAAAATTCATATCTTTATAAATTTTGTATAAGTTTAAAATAATGTGAAGCAGCAAATATAAATATTGTTTGTTCTTGGAAAAAAATTGTTTAACTGGTTTCACAGAACTGATATTAAGTACAAAATAAACAAATACATAGAAAAACTGACAGGAAACTAAAATATTTTTATTTGAATTTTTTTTTGGAATGAAAAGTTCATAAGAAGTATATAGCCAAAAGTTAGAGTCATTAAAGGTTACTTAATTATCAATTCTGAAATTTAATAATCACTTGCACATTCTTGCAAAATTCTTTTGCTAAATTCAGGAGTATCAAAACAGAAGAATTGGTATCTGCTCTTAACCAAACATAAATGAATAACTACTAGACAGAGATAAACAAAACCTCCTACTACAGTTATATTTATCATATCTTTTTTTTAGTTTTTGTTCATACTTTCAAGCGTTTATTTATTTAAACTACAGCACTTTTCGATTTTTAAAATGAAATCATGAATTCTCTATAGGACTTATAGAGGAAGCTGAAAACAGAAAACAATAACCCTGAGCTGACTCAAACTTAGACACATTTGATTCATGTGACTTTAATGATTCAGAGAGAAGTTTGTATTATTTCTTTCCAAGATAACATATGGAAGATAAATGCTTTTTGGAAGAAGCTGCGAAACATGTATATATTTTGAATGTATTCATGAATTGGGTTGATTTTTAATTTTTTCAATCGCTCTTCTCTTGAAAAAGAAATTGCTGTGACATTATGTTTATTGGAAAGATCAAATTTCAGATATTGTATAAAAAAAAACAAATAATTTGTATCAAAAACTAACCATTAAATT
Organism: Latrodectus geometricus; assembly: GCA_026290005.1. Classification (NCBI taxonomy): domain Eukaryota; kingdom Metazoa; phylum Arthropoda; class Arachnida; order Araneae; family Theridiidae; genus Latrodectus; species Latrodectus geometricus. The sequence continues at coordinate 3,693 of JAPDSC010154779.1, forward strand.
AAAAGATATATTTAGTCGTATATTTTTCAATGAATAAAAATAAAACAAATTTTAAAAAGTTTTTCTTAAATTATAAGTGTTCAATATGATATATAATTGATACAAATAATGATAGTGATTCAAAATAAAGATTGGATTTTTGTAAGAATTAATCCATGATTATTATGTTTAAACACAAAATTTTCTCAAAGATTTAGAACTTTAGGAAATTTAAAAAAGTAAATAGAAGTATTTAAGATTTTTTTATCATATCAGCAGGAATTTCTTGTTTAATTAAATGTGTCTATTAAAGAATTCACAAAATTAAAAAAAAATTATATTGTCATTTGAAGGAAAAATATGTTTGAAATTTTACTGTAAATGATTATGTTTTATAAAGTAATGAATGCAGAGTTTTTCTGCTGATCTAATAATTGTGATTAGTTTTACTTTTATAAATAAATAAGCAACGATACAATAAAATGTCTTATAAGAATTAACCGCTCATGGGTATTCAGTGTTGTATAATGGCTACAAGGAATCATTTCAATTAATTCTCGAAAATGCAATATTTTGAAAGCATGCTAATAAACAATTTGTTCTTCTTTAAATGTGTACATGATTATATAAGTATATATGAAATTTAATAACTTATTTAATACATATGCCTTATATCATTAACTTTAATGTACTTTTCTGGTTTTGATTACTTTTTCCAGTCTACTGGAAAATTTAGAATCATTTTCACAAAATTTGTTTTAAAAGTTTAAGATCAGTCATTACCTAAAATATGATACTGTTGGTTCAGAAGATAAAGTATATAATTTACAATTAAAAGGGACTAACGTGTAACCGATGCTTCAACTCCTCTTAAAGATGGATAGTAGATTTGAAATCGACATCTTGAGTTGGGATAGTAAAGCTCTTCCACTTGATTATTTACTTATTACAAAGAGATGGTGTATCATATAGTGTGGTTTCTGAGTTATTGTGTTGATATAGGAAAGGACCTCACCCAAATTGTTACTATATTTTGTAATGATGCTATTTTCTAAAATATCTTCATACCCACCATCGATTCGCCAGTTAAAACAAACAAGCAAGTCTAAATGTGAGTGAAACAACCATTATTATTTCATAAGGAAAATAAGGAAATTTCAAGTGAATTGTATATCGGTAGTGTAGGTCATTTTCCAGATTTTGATTACGGAACGACTGATGAAAAATAATGTGGTGTATTCCATCTAGATAATAATTTTCTCAATGTAGTTGAATTCAATTATAGATATACAATCTTAAAGTGTGTTTCATAGACCTTCATTGATCCTTCACGTCATTCGAAATTAAATAACAGATAACTTAATTTCTGAAAACTATTATGAAACCCTTATAATATTCACTATTTATTACACAATTCAGAGAAACTTTTCTGGAAAAAAGTGTTATTCTAGAGTTGTGATTGAAAAACTCAAGAATTTCATTAGAATCAGCAATGGTAAATGTGGATACACAATACAATTCTGGAAAATAACCTATCCATCTATTATTGTTAAACAAATTTTTAGATTGGTGCCAGAATATCTCTCATTTTAGTATCTAGACTTATCATTTGGCCATTCACTTGGCTAGTATTGAAGAGTTATATAATTAAATGGAAACTGTGACTTGATTCATCTATCTAATTAGTTTAGGCACAGTATATTACAAAATAGTATATTTCTCGTAGTAGTGGAGTATATTAATAATATTTTAATCTCAATGTTTTATTACATTTAAGAAACATAATCAAAATTACATGTAAATTTGAAAATAAAAGGATTCAGCATTTTGCAATTCATTGATTTCATATGTTTTAATGTATAAAAATAATTATAAGACTGTTGAAGTCAGACCCTTTTCACTCATTTGTGTTTCCTGCTCGTAAGAATTTTTTAAAGCAAAACAATTTGAAGTTTTAAATACAACAATAAATCACTGAAAATAAAAATAAATCAGTGAGCTGCCAAATTAATTCATTAAAACAAGTCACTAAATTCATTTGAAGTGAATAGAGTTTCTTTTTTTAAAAAATATGTAAATTATTTACATAAAAACTATGATATTTCATAAACACGTTAGTTTAATTGATAGAAAGATGTTTAATTTAATATTAGATAAATATAAGAATAGCAGATTTAATAAAGAATAAGATCTAAAAACGAATTTATTCTGTTCCATTTCGAGACAGTTAACATTGAATGTATTAAAAAACTGTGTTTGATGTTAAAGTATTTTTAGTACAGTATTCTCTCTTCTATTAAGTAATTCTTGAAAGTAAATTCAATGCTTCAGAAAAGTCATGCGTTAAAGAACGGAACGAGCTTAATTCTTAATATTCTTGATGAACACTTTATATTTTAAATAATTTGGGCATTTATTTTTTTGTAAGAAAATAAAGTATGTTTGAACTAAACCAACAAATGAGAGAGAGTCTTCGAAATTATTTAGTAATCAAGTTTTTGTTCTCTTAGATATAAAAAAAGACTAGCAGTCATTAACTAAACTTAAAAAGTAAAGTCTTAATATCTTCAATATCTATATCATTTGTTAAAGTAGAATGCATGTTGTATTCATTCTCTGAGAACAGGCACGTTGCCAATATTTTCCAGCTTGTGGTTCAAGCTTAAACAAGCTAAGTGTATTCCTTTGGAAGTAGATAACTTAATGGTAGGAATTACGTGTCTTTGGTAACACAATGAGAGAGAGATAAGCTATGAATTAAATTCTGAAAAGAGAATAATTTAAACTTCACATATAATGAATTTGGTGTTAATTTCAGAATAAATTATCTACTAGTTTCCTTAACGTAACTATAAGAAATATTATTAAAAACTAATTGAAGAAATAAAAGGTGATTCGGATGTTTTAGTGTAATTTTAATTAACATATAATTTTTGTGCGTGTTTTTTAAAATTAATTATAATTTACTTAATCAATATATTTATTTATCTCAAATCATTTTGGCAATACAATTACGATTAGAAATGAATGAATAATTTATTAATTACACAATGAAAAATAAGTAAATAAATCCTAGATGTTAATTTATACTTAAGAATGAATTTTTAGAAAACTATTGACCATTTGTGATTACGAATTTGGGAATAAAATCAATTAAAGCATCACCAATAACGTAAATTCTATTAGATCATATGCTACCAGACAATAAAATAAAATTTACAGAGTTTTGGCGGAAGAATTTTAAAATTTCATGTGTACCATTTTATTTGCAAATGATTTAGCTCAAAGAAATCAGAGTGTCGTAAGCTATTTTAATAATATATTCAGATAAAAGTGTTTCCAAAATCAATGTTATGATATTAATGTCAGATAATTTGGCATTACGACTATGTAGATGTTAATAACTTGATTCGTTTCTTAAACTGCAGTTAAAGGAAAATAATATTCTTAAATTTTTTTAAACTGTTTTAAATGACCATTAATTCTTAATTCTGAAATATAAAAAAGGTATATAATTTCTATTCATTTCAGACATAACGTATTAATGATTAAGAGAGACTATTTTAATAAATTAAATATACAAATTATATGATTCATTTTTCAGCCGTATTGAACGTATCATATTTTTAAATTACTTTGTGATTATAATTCTAGAATTAAAGTTACTTTTTTTCTAAGAATTTGAATTGAAAATCGAAAATATTTATAAAATAGAAAAACAAACTTAAGTAATGTGAGTTTTTTACTCAATAGTCCATGTAATTTGTTCATTCGAGTTTATTTTATGAATTTGTCTTAGGATAATTAGTTAAAAATGATTTTAAGTATATTAAATCAAAATCTTTCTAAACAACATTAAAATTTCATATATTGACTTATAAAACAAATTAATAAATAAATATATTTTTTGTTTTTTTTTTTTTTTTAATTCATGTATAACTTTCATAAATAGCTGATAATTTATTTTCCTGGGGTTTATATAATAAAATATATTTTTAATTCAAAATTACACTGGTTGCATAAATACACAAAGGTAAGTCGGTGTGATATTTCGTGCATAAAAATTATTACGTAATACGGTTTTAAGAGAACACCTTATTTTAAATAAACACTACTAGACAGGATAAGTTATCAAATTAATTTAAATACAATATCCTTATTATCATAGAATTTAAAATCTATACTAAGACAAATTAATTGTTTAATCTATTTAATTATTTGCTTCAAAATTGAACCCTTGAGGCATCTTTGTCTAGGAATGTGTTTGTTTACACAATAAAAGTCTAAATTAACAATTATTGGCAGTAAACATTTGTTATATTCAATGATAGTATTCAAAATAAACATAGATATTATGATTGACATATTATTAACAGTTAAATGGTTAACATGGTATTCCTATTATCATTTGTCACGTCGTTTTCACCTTGATATAGTTGATTTCTACTTTTACAGGTCCTATTTATAATTGCAATTTAAATAATGGCAACTATTTTCGTTTAAACAGCACATTGCGTAAACATCAGAATCTCAAAACTGACAAAAAATTAATATATATGGATTTTCTCACCACATATGACTCTAAATGGAAAAAATGACCAAAAGAAGCCAATTTCTTTTACAACATTAAGAAATAAGTAGAAAGATAAATGTTTAAATGGTTATTCTTCCGAATACAAAGACTCTAATAATTGCTTAAGACTGAGTTCTAATTGCAATTGTCCTTAGGACAATATGTCATTCGCAATGCTTGCCACAGATTCTTTAAGGATGGAAAGTGTAAATAGAAGGATACACAAAAGGTACTTTATACAATTTTATGGGTTACGTACAAAGATTAGCTGGTGTAACAACTATTACACACAATCTATTTGAAAAAAAAAAAACAATACATTTTCACTACCATTTGATTTCTCTATAATCATTAAGATTAGATACGTGTCAAACATTTTTCAACCATGCAAATAAAAAAAAATACTTAATTGAGAAATTTTAAAATTACGTACTTTTATCACTGACTGTGAATCGTGAAATAATTTAAATAGAAAAGGGATTTCCTTTAGAAAATACTAAGAGTTAAATTCTTATGTCCCTCTTTAAAAAAGATTTAACTCAAATCAAAATTGCTAGAAAAACGTTTTTTAAATTTCGTTTTACACAATTGAGCACATATGATTGTAATTGAGTTAGTATACATTTTCTATAAATGTCTATAAAACTTTCTTTACAGTTAATTATTTACTGTAATTACTTAATTAGTGTAACTTTCTGTAATTTCAAGGGACAAATTTTAATATATATGTGATATGCTTAGGAAATTTTATGTTTAAATATAAAAACATATTTTTAATTAATGAGTATAATTTTATTTCACAAACACTTTTTATTTTAAGTTGATATTGAAAATTATCCTTCTGCAACATTTTGCAAATGAAATTTCGGGTTATCACAAATGAAGAAAAATAGTTTCCTCCCCTCCTTGCCATATTGAAAATTACAAACAATAAAGAAATTAAAAATAATAATAATAATAATATTTATTTGTAATACAACATTTAATAAACTAACTATTTTTATAGTCATTTCTTAGAAAAATATTTTTAGCATGAATTTATTCTTATAAATACATTTTATGCAAAGAAAATATTTTAGCAATTAAAACTACTTATGAATAAATACCAAACAATTGCATTTTTAAGTATCTTAAACACTTATAAATTACAGTTCGATATTAAAATATTTTAGAAATATTTGTTTAATGGAAGTATTTTGAATTGTAAAGATTTTTTTTTAAAGTTTTATTAAAATTATAATATTCTCTTACATTGCACATCGAGTTGCACTTCTTCACTACGACCTTCTCCTTCGCTATTGGACGCCACGCACTGATATTTTCCTCGGTGCTCCTTCTTGACCCTTTGTAAGACCAGTGATTGGTTGCTAACTATAATGCCAGCTGACAAATTGCTGTAAAGCAGGTTGTCTTCAAATCGCCAGCTGACGTCATGGACCCATGGATTGGCACGGATGTTGCAATCGAAATACACGTCACTTCCTTCTTTGATGGCAGTGTGTTGGATGCTGGCACCAAGAGCTAATCTAAGTTCAGGAATGTCTAAAAAATGAAAACATCAATTTTATTTTTTAAATTTGAATATTGCGTAGCTAAAAATATATTTAAATTTAAACTATTGATTGCAAACATTGCATTTTTTTTATGAAATGTTTGATGAAACTTTTATTTAAATTTTTCATTCTTAAAATTTCAGATATTGTATGCAATACAGCAAAATGAATTTAATCAAATACTTATCTTTCAGGAAAAAATATAATGAATTAATTTATAGTGAATAAATTTATTATATATTTCTTGAAAAATAAATATATTGGGACAAACGCGAAAATATATTGAGGGAATTTGATTCATTTTTTTAAATCTATAAACTTCAGAAATATATTTAGACATGATTATTAATATACTAACTCTTCATCCTTTTTGCAGATAAGTTTAGAAAGTTATTTCTTTTTCACAATAAATTGTTATTTTTACACTGAATCAATTGTTTCTCTATTTTCTTTGAATTTAATATATTGATAATCCGAACATTCGATGCATTTTATAAGATAAAAAAAAAAATTATATAGCACTGTAAAATCAATAAATATGTTTGAATTTAATTCTATATTGGAATTTTATGTAATATATTATTTGAGGGAAATTCAAATGAATAATTTTCATTCTTTTGAAGTTATTAACAAGTACAACAGAGTAAAATCAAGACCTCATAAATTTGTTCTTTAAAGCCTCAATAGTCTGATTCATTAGTGCATTAAAATTATAGCTGAATTGTTCTGGGTTCAAAATCTGGGCTAAAAAAATATCGTTGAGTTTACAAGTGATAGTTAAGTAACACAGAATAAGTTTGACCAAATTGTCCTTCAAGGTAAAAGGTTAAAAAGAAATATATGTATACATATACAGCTGAAAGTCCAGATCTGGGGTAATTAAACTAGAACCGTTCAATGTGAAAATCACCCCCTCACTAAATATTCCCTTTCCTTTATGTAAGTTGCTATCGAATCATGCCGTTTGCGGTACCATAACACTCAAATAACCCGCAGGAAATATGACTACGTATTAGAAAATAAACTTGTATTATTATACGAAAAGAAACAAGTAGTAAGTAGGTGCGATAACTGTATGCCGTGAAAAATAACACGAAATTATTACCTTGTAGAAAAATGTGCTTAAAATTTATTTTGGTGACTAAAATTTGTATACAAAAATAGAAATTTTAATATTTAGTTGTTTTAATATATTTCAACTTCTATAAATTATTGTTAAATTAAAATTAGGTATTCAGCTTTTATAAAAAAATATTTCATAAGCATCTCTCAAATTAATATTCCATTCTTTTCTTTTGTTTATTTTCTTTAAAACAATTTGAATTTATAATATAACCAGAAAATCAATATATTTAAAACGTTTATCATGCGTTTAAATTACTTTTTTTTCTTTTTTATTTACCAATGAATAATTCATAATATCACAGAAAATAATGCATATCAAAATGGGAATGAAAACATAAGTTATCTGATAGTGATTTGATGTATTCTTGATGATAGAAATTTATAATTATTTATGTTTGAGCAATTATTCAAGTTTTTTTTTTTTATTTTGGAAAAATTCCATTTCCTATTTAATATCCCATCCGAAAAATATTTGTTTAGAAATGATATAAATAAAACATATATTATTTTTTCCCAAATTGTGTTCCTGGAATACTGATTATTATGTTTTCTGCTAAGCCTGGGGTTGTTTCATCTTGCTCTTCTTGTATATTGCAATATTCTGTCTCTTACTTTCTCCCTAATAGAAATTCATGCTATAAAACTTAGATCTTCCTGAGAACATGAACATTTGCCACTCTTGAAAAAAATCAAAAGTGATATAAGAGGTTGTGTTGAGATTTACACACATTTAACTTAAACTCCTCCTTCCCAGCAAAGTATAACATTCATGCGGAAAAATCATCGTTCTCCACTTAGATCTCTGGAAGAAGTAAAAAAAAAAAAAAAAAACATTTTAATCATTCCATCTTGACACGCCATCCACCCATCTCATCCATATTTACACTACCTGCAAAAACTTGGGGGTGAAGGAGGGCACAGAATCAGCATCTTCTGGGGAGTGCCCCTGGGATTTTTTCTCATGCCATGACATTCTCTCTTCTACCATAATGAGACACCGTTCCAGATCAAGACCGTGGCAGTGATTTATACCCCTCAACCCGTCACGAGGAGGGCTTATCCCTCCTTGCCATCTTTCTGCCCGCCCCCCATTCCTCCCAACCACTCTTACAAGGAAAAGACGGCATCTTTTTCCCTTGATTTATTTACTTTTCCCATTTTTTTATCCCTCCTTTCTTTCTCTCTGATTTTGTTTTCTTCCCCAGCTAAGCAGAGGGGGGTCAGACCTTTTTCCCGTTCCTTTGAAAAGAGAAAGATGATTTATAGGATCGTAGGAAAAGATGATTATTGCGCCATCTTGGGATGTTTTGGGCAACGATTTTCTTACTTTTTCTTTTAGTGCCTTTCTTTTGTTTTTAGGCAAGCGATTTTTCGTTTTATGCTTTGACTCTCTTTTTTTTTTTTTTAGTTTTACGGCTATACTGGTCATCTTGGACCTTAGTATTGGAGTTTATATTTGTTCTCGACTGGTCAGGGTTGTTTTTGGAGATAAAAGTTGATCACGCTTTAATTGGATACATTATATGTTGTATAGAAATATCTCCAAGAAAAGAAAAAAAATATGTTTTCGAGAAAGTTTTCTTTTGTGGTAAATATAAAACTAAGGATAATCAATCACGTGCTATTACACGGATGTTAATGAACAGAAGTATAAAGTTATTAAAAATTAAGATATCTAATTACGAGATGTTGTATATAAATTAAGAAATAATGTTTCATCATTTATTGTTTAACCATTTTTCACAAATATAAATCAAATATATATTTTGATTCATGTGATGTTAACTAGCCAAATACTAAAATAAATTATTTTCTTTTTTTAAACTTTATAGACTATTATTTTCCCGAAGCACTATTTTATGGACATATATATAAAATATGTTTTATATAAAAAAAAAAGAGAAACATAGGAATCTCTGAACTATCTTCCTCGATAGATGTGTTTACAAATAACACAACTTTCGTGTACATTACGTTTTCCCAATCAGGGGAAATCTTTACGAAATACACAAACTGTTTTAAGTTATTATTATTATGCTCGGTTACTACTATCCACAGTGAATCCTTCATTTTAAGCCGTAAAAGGGGAGAGAATAATTGCAGTTTGTTAAAAAGGGGTACGCTGTAGGTATGCTATCGTGAACCAGGAAAGCCTGTTAGTTTTATTAATTTTAAAAGTTAGGTACCTGTATAGTTTAAAGGACTTTTTGAGCTTTAATTTTCAATTTCTTGATATCAATCTTTTGATTATATGAAAGTAAATAATAATAAAAAATATTTGTTTGGATAAAATTAAGAAATGTATAAATTAATGGATATATTGTATTTTTTATAACACTACGCATGTACTGCAATTGATGTTTGCGTTTATTTAAATTAATTTACATAGTGTTTATATAATAAGTAAATTTCACTTCTTTCTATGAAACACAAATTGAATTTATATTTATTAAAATGTGTGTTAGATATAAGGAAAATCTTTTACCGTTACGTAAAATTAAATATGGACTTTTAAGTTAATTTAATTATAGAAAATTTAATAAACCTCCAATATGAATATTATCTTTCCTCTTATTAAAAGAAATTTAATTATTTCTGACGTTAGAGTATCGTTATAAAATAATAATGATTTATAGGCTAATTGCAAATGAAAATTTTTCAACTCTTAGTATACATAAAAAATTATATACTAAAGCAATATAAGTTATAAACTATGACAGCTTTTATTTTCTATAAAATGTGCTTTTGTCCTATTAATAATATTTTTATTGCTTAACGTTAACTTTTTTAGAGTCTTTTTTAATTTTAAATAAACATAATTTCTTAAAATTATTATAAGTTTTTGACTTTGAAATTTGTTATTCTTAATGTTTGTACCTTCTATAAAAAAACATACATATATTTAGATTTTCTACTTCTTTGATGTGATGCCATTTATCAAAATATTTTTTACCTATAAAATGATTTGAGATTCATTGCTTGTAAGAATATTTAATATTTAAAATAATTATTCATTTAGATAAATGTTAATAAGTAAATTTTATGTTGAAAAATGGTTGAGAAATCCAATTATCTCTAAATATTTAACTATATCATTATTCAGAAACTACAAAATTTTTATAGTTTATTAGCATTTTGGAGAAAATATTACACAATTTACGATTCAGTTAAATTTGGCTTTATATCAGAAAAATGTATGCATCTATATTCCTCAACTTCTCCATTTCAAGATTTGATTCTTATTGCATCCTAATTGGAATACAGCTCACTTTGTTCCAAATTGTAATTCAAATGTTATATGAATGCTCCGTATCTTATAAAGTCAGCTGTATTTAGAAAGCCTTTATGCATTTCTAATTAGTGCTGGTCTTCATGAGATATAAAAAATATTATTATATTTGTCAATCTGCGAAACAAAAGATTTCCAAGGTTTAACACAGATTGACAGTTTGAAATAAATATTATTTGAAACATTCTTTTTCTTATTAAATTCCATTATAAGCTAGTTATATATATATAGCTGA